>JBBMKB010096261.1:0-10781 GCA_037833945.1 Alaria marginata | reverse complement strand
AGAAGAGGGAGTGGAATGCTTCGTTTGATGTCGAGGAGCCAAAAAAGAAGCAGCCCTCGCTTTCAGGCTCGCTCGTCTTCAGAGTTGATCGTTTTTAGAGTTGCTCGGTTGCAGACTCGCTCGTTCTCAGACTTGCTTGCTTGCTTTTTCTTTCAGACTTGCTTGTTTTTTAAGACTTGCTCGGTCTTGGTGGAAGGGGGCAAGAGGGAATGGAGCGCGTTGTCCGATACGGTCTCGAGGAGTAAAAAAACAAAGCAGCAGGGACAAACAATTACAATTTGAAAAATGAAACGGAACACAACAGCTAGCTCTATCTTCACACAGAGGGAACCAAACTTGTCTACACAGTACACGTACCTGAACACTGGTATAGATGCAAGCAAAGATGGTTGACTGTCTAGATTTGCCCCGTCAAGACCTCTCTAAACAAAATCTACCAAATTTAATGTAGACGTCCTTGACGGCTATCCGTCAAGGGCCAACAGTGCCAACAACTATTGTCGGTTGACGGTCTAGTTTTTACTGCGTCAACTTGTGTTTAGACTTATTATACTATTTTCATGCTGTGGGGGTCCTTGACGTGACTTTGACGTGTCCTTGACCGTTGCCTGTCAAGGGGAAAGATAACCGCTTTCCCTGAACCCCTCACTAACTTTTTTAACTATTTTAGTACTTGCAAACTGTTTGCGCCCGCCTTGCGGGGACAAACGACCTGGGAATAGAGTCGATTGATTCTTGCAGTAGGATCACAGCAGTAGTAGGGCTGACACCATGGCGCACAGAAGCGAGCAAGAAAAGAGCAAACACACAAAACCTAACTTAACCCCAGCGAAAATCGAATCGAAACAAGTCGAAACAAATCGAAAATAAATAAATAAAATATAATAAAATACAACAAAATACAACAACACGAAACCCATTCCGAATTTTGCCTCTTGGCCCTGGAACACACACGTCGGGGAGATGCCTCCTAGAATTAATTAATAACAATGATGTACGTAAATAGTGCTATTAGGGGAAAGGTGACGCTAATAAATAATTATAAAATAAAATAAAATAAAAAATGTTATTAAAGTAATATGTTCGGTATCTGGTTGTTCGGTATCTGGTGCTGCTGCGGTGTATGGCAGTGTTTTTTTTGCGGGCAAACGACTGAAAAACTTTCGGGTGGTTGACATTCCGCCGACAATTGATGCTACCGGTATGTTTTATATTTTTGTTTATATTTTTATTTTTGTTTTTTTCATCCTCCGGCAGACGGGTAAAATAGCTTAAGCTCATCACGCTTGATTGTATTTTCATACATGTCGCTTGTCAGTTTAACTCAGTTGCATTCGCAATCCAGCGCTATGATACGAGCTTCTTTCGTTCATAAAATAAACCCAAAACTAAACCAAACAAACAAAGCAAAGGTATCACATATATACGTAGGGACGGGGGAGGGCTATTCTTCGTTCTACTGCTTAAAAATTATTTCAGCGAGGGTTTGGGAGGGAGGGAGGGAGGGCTATTTAAATTAAACCGCTTCCTATTTCATTGCGAGGGTGGGTTTGGGAGAGCAGCCAAAGCCTCATATAGTTTAACGTGCGCCAGACAAAAATAAAAACAACTTTTTCCCCGGAACTTCTTCGTAAACTTCCTCGGAACTTCTTTGTTTCGAGCACGCCCGCGACATCCATCGTAAAGCATCAACACTTCAGGATCAGCAGCAGCAGCAGCAGCAACAAAACAGAGCAGTATATAGGTGCGCACTTCCTCGCCCAAATCTTACCTCCCTCCTCCTACCCCCCCCCTCTCTACCTCACCGTTACCCTTGCCCTCCCTACTTTAGACACATGCTACGATAGAGGTGCGCCCGTTTTTTTCTGGGGACTCTGACTTTGGGCCCCCCTGAACCTCATCCACGATAAAGCTGGTTTTGAGTAGACTGAAAGTGCAACCCGATCAACAAAACCCATGTGGCCTAGGTATACCAAAAAATCGGACTGAAAAACAAGGAGTTTCTGACGATTTTGGGCTAAGGAGCCCCACCATTCAGAAACAAAAAGGCAAAAAAATGCTACCTCTATCGTAGAACCCGTCTTTACCCTAACCCCAACCCTCCCTACCTTACCTTACTTCCCTTACCCGAGTTAATCTTACCCTACCCCCCCCCTTTCTCCTCGCTGTACGCTCCACGTGCGCCACATAAAAACACAAAAAAAAGCTCAAGAGGAGTTTCGACTAAACAAAGTTCGATCTAACAGCTCATGGGTATTTCTATTTTTCCATACAAAGCTGGGGCTGTGGGTGGGCTGCAGACACTGCACGGCTACCAGATATCTGGTACCAGGTAGTACTCACGTTTAAGTTTAGTTGTATAGTTGGGGGACCAACTAAGCCGAACCGACTTCGGTTGCGTCACAATTCGAGCCACAAGCCGGCCAGACTCTCCACGTGCGCCACATAAAGCACCAAAAAAAAAAGAGTAAAGATGAGTTTCGACGAAACACTCGATCTCACAGCTGACGCGTATTTATTTCCATGTTTTCATACAAAGCTAAGGCTGTGGGTGGGGGCTGGACTTTATTTACTTCACGGCTACCAGATACCAGGTAGTAGTCACGTTTACAAGTGTAGTATTATAGCTATTAATAGCGGACGAAGTAAAAGCCAAACCGAGTTCGGTATTAATAGTTACAATTCGAGCCACAAGCCAGCCAGACAGACGCAAAACCCCGCAAATGACCGCATGCAACCTCCGACCAGATATATACCACAACTCCCAGGCAACAAACTACCAGTCGACGCCTTATTTTCAGCCAGCCCACCGCCCGACAAAAACAGCACCACTGACAGCACCCACATACTTTCCACATACTTTATAAAAAATATTTCAAATACGTCAGCTGTGAGTTCGATCAAATCAATGGTCGATACTCATTTTTGCAAGCTGCGTGATGCTCCTCCGGCCGCGCGTTTTTACAGATGTATTCCTCTTTCAAGATATAAGTTAATGACCCCCCTGTGAATGCTTGCCAGGGCCAACAGAAAACATTTACCAAGGGCTATACCCGTCCATAATAAATCTGCGCACTAATACTATACTGGTACGAAGTAAAACTCTGAGGGTTACGAGAAAATATCTATTAACCACTTTGGGCTTCAGAGAGGAAAATTGACGAAATAAATTGACGATTCGAGAATCGGTCACACGAAGCAGCCGGGGACGCCGGCCAGAATGTGTGTTCAAAGAGCAACGGTAGGAGGTACACGACACACACACGGCATTCTGATACTCGTGTACCGCTGCAGGCTCATCCTGGACGGTTGACAATATCGCAAATCTCTTGTTTTTGGTCGACGTAAACGGGCCTCAAAAGGGTTAATAACACTAATACACTAATAGACATACTCACCTGCATATTATATAATACTCGTGTATACACGTTTTCGCATAATTTAGTAAAAAATTACCAGCCAGAATATGATATGACAAGTACATACAGATGAGCTCCAGTACGAGCATACAGTAGGGGTCCCCCAACAAGGCGGTCTGAGTAAGGCGGTGTCCCGATACAAGGCGGACAAGATGTCTCGGCGCGACTGGGGAAAGGCACCCGTAACCTGGAATGAATAAGGCCGCTTCCCCCAATAAGGCGGTCGTATTGCTCTCGCACACCACCGCCTTACCAGGGGACGCCTACTGTACCGAAAACAACGATATCATAGGAGACCGCGGTTTGACGCCTTGACCGATCGTCTCCACACTAAAAACACTACGTTAAGGGCGAAAGAGACCTTGACGCGCAGACCGCGATTTGACCCCTTGACCGACCGCCCCACACTAAAAATAGTATACTAAGGCAGAAAAAATAGGCCTTGACGCGCCCCAAAAGACCGGTCTCATACGAAAACATTAATATTAATATTACGGGGGGCCATAGTAAATAGGACCAAATATTGTTAGTAAAAATAGGGAAATACATAGGTTTTTGTATGTACCGTAGGTCCTATTTACTGTGGTCCCCCGTAATAGCGTATTTTGGAAAGGTCTTTAGAGTATCAGTCTTCCGGGTACCAGTCATTTTAGCTCTCCTGGTGCCCTTGGGACGGGCTAGGGTTCAGTACTTTCGGACGCCTGGTATATATACACCCTTAAATAGGTACAAAAAGCTCTACTTCGTGTATGCGTCCTGAATTCCACAGCTGTCTGTCTGTCTGTCTGTCTTTAAACACTCCGTAACACGCGCGATCGAAGTATGTATGTATGTATGCATCACACGCAGCTTGCAAAGCTGAGTTTCGACGAAATTCCCCTTTTTATCGATCTCACAGCTCAAGTGTATTTTTCATTTTTCTTTTTTTACACCCTTGAGAAACTCGAGAACTCATAAATTTTAGCTCCTGGTACCCTTGGGACTGGCGAGGACTCAAGCCATTTCAGCTCCCCATACCCTCCGAACTGACGAGGACCAAACATGGGGAATGACGGCACGTCACGAAAAACACGAGTAGCCGTCACAGCGCACGGCCGCAGTGTCCATACTAAAACCTAATAGTTACGTATATATTGCCGTCACGTCACACGAAAAACTGCCATATTGCCGTCACGTCACATGCTAAACTGCCGTCATTCCCCTTCTTTGACGAGGACCCCCAATAATTTTAGCTCCTCGCGACGTTCGGACTGGGTGCTCCAAAATGACTGGTATTATCGAGTGGTTGACTGGGTCCCGAGCGCTGGTACTGGCACTCTGACGACCTTCGCATATTTGACATTTGCGAATTCTCGAAAGCAGTGGAGGGAGGGTTCCCCAAATAGGAGGGGCCTCATCGTATGGACTCAATGCTGCGCGCGCGCACGACGGCCGTGGACATACATTTCTCTAGGTACTTCGTACTTTACGACCAAAATAAGCCTTGACGCGGGGACGCGACCGCGGTTCAACACCTTGACTGACCCGTCCCCCTCCACATCAACTATTTTACGGGGGGACGTAGATAATAGGACCAAATATTGGTATTACGGGGGAACGTAGTAAACAGGACCAAATGTTGGCAGTAAAAACAGAGAAATATTTAGGTTTTGGTGTCTACCGTGGGTCCCTATTAACTGCGTTCCCCCGTAACAGTAAAAATAGAGAAATATATAGTTTTTTGTGTCTACCGTAGGTCCTATTATATTATCTACGTTCCCCCGAAATAGCGTATTTTTAGGCCAACAGTAGTGAGGCCTCAACCTTCTTGTTACTGCTGCAAAGACTAATCCTACACTATTTCCAAGGGATGTTTCCCAATCAAGGGCAAAATCAGCCTTGACGCCGACTATCACCGCTTTCCTGTTTCATAGCATCAGCAATCTTCGCATACTGCTGACGGAGGAGGGAGGTTCCCCAAAATCGGAAGGGCCTCCTGCCCGATCCATCTTTGTGTAGACTCCACTCCGTGTGCGTTCACGGTGGTCGTGGATGTCACTCCCCCCTGGTGTATATTACCACGGAACCAGCCGAAAAGTTGCTAACTCCTTGAGAGGCCAACATTAAAGTTCTTGCTCAGCCGAAAAAGTCCTATTCCTTGAGTGGACCTAGCGGAAAAGGAAGGGTTGCTGGTTGCTGGGCAAGCGCTAGGTATAGTATTCATACCATACTGGACTACCACAGTAGGGGTCCCCCAATAAGGCGGTCTGAGTAAGGCGGTATTCCGATACAAGGCGGTCAAAATCGCTTGGCGCGACTGGGGAATTGCACTGATGACCTGTACAAATAAGGCGGCTTCCCCCAGCAAGGCGGTCCCTCTGCTCTGGCACACCACCGCCTTACTGTATCACCCCTACTGTATAGTTAAGAAAAAGGTATAACATCAGCCGTCGACGTACAGTCAACTAACGGAGGGTTTATTTCCGGATCGCCCTATAGTGTGACAAACAGGTGTGTGTATATATATATATCATACATACCCGGTATTGGATTGGATGTAACCCCGATAGACCGATAGAACTGTCCCCACGTGTTCGATTATAAACTACTTAGAATTAGTGTGGGAGAAAAAATGCAGTGGGAAAAGGGACAAGCCCTCTTTTACCACTGCGCCCAAGCTTTTCGGGAAAAACTATTTGAAACTAGAGTCCAATCATCCTATTGATAGCAGAGCAGAAAAGGGGGGTTAACACAGCAGAGATAGGTAGGTGTTGCAGTCTAAAAAGTGCGGAGCCAAAGCTACTTGAAAGTGGAGTCGAATCATGCTATATAGCCGAGCCAAAGCTATTTGAAAGTGGAATCGAATCATGCTTTATAGCCGAGCCAAAGCTACTTGAAAGTGGAGTCGAATCATGCTATATAGCCGAGCCAAAGCTACTTGAAAGTGGAGTCGAATCATGCTATATAGCCGAGTCAAAGCTACTTGAAAGTGGAGTCGAATCATGCTATATAGCAGCAGCAAAGGTGGGGTAGTGGTTGTAGCTTAAAAAGGGCCAATGCCCTTTCTTCCACAACTGCGCTCAAGCTTTTTGGGACAAAGCACTTGAAATAAGAGTCGAGTCGTGCTATTGATAGCAACAGCAACAGGTCGTAACAGAGTGGGATCGTTGTTCAAGTAAAAAAAAGTGCCAAGCCCTGTACTACTTCGCTAAGCTTTTCTGGACAATGCGCTTGAAACTACAGTCAAATCATGCTATAACGTGAGTAAGCACAATTCGACTCAAGTCGACGAGGGAAGAAAGTGCTGAATTATTCTCGCGATATAAACGAAGGCGCGTACCGTAGTGGGGAGGGGGGAGAAGAGCCTGCTTAGTGACCCCGGACCTGACTTACCTGGTACGTCTAGGGAGGGAGAAGGAGAAAGAAAAACTGCAAAGACAATAAATGGGATGAGCAAAATAATAATAATAATAATAATAAGAGCAACCGCACACGAGGGTAACAGAGTGGAAAATTTGTTGCAACACAAAAGTGTCAAAAAGCTCTTCACCACTGCGCCCAAGCTTTTGGGAAAAAACTATTAGATTTTAGAGTCAAATCATGCTAGCAATGGCAAAGGGGGGGTAACAAGAGTGGGATACTGTAGTTGTTGTAGTTCAAAGAGGGGTCGAGCCCTTTACTGCGCCCAACCTATGCTGGATAAACCACTTGAAATTAGAGGCGAATCGTCCTGACGGCAGCGAAGCGGTTATAACACCGTAAACTTTGTTTCGCTGTACTGCCGTAGGAACAAAGGAGAATCAATCTGTACGCTTAAAAAGACAAGATTACTTCTGCTCTTTGTATTATAGGGATACGTCACTATTAACAACGCAACCAAAAACAAACATTTTGCACTTTCTGCATCTCTTAAAAACCAAAGATGTCAGAAGACGGCACTTTCACCCCTTGACGGACGGCAATTTTCCAATAATTTACCTTGACTGACGTCTCATTACTAGGTTTTAGTGTGGAACGCTCGGTTTTACACCCTTGATTGACCGATGTACGTTTCCCCTTGACTGGCCGTCTCCTGACATATTTGCTTAAAACAACACCAAATCCGCATCTTTCGATCGTTACGACTTCCCCACGGAAAGACAACAACAAAATTTGTTTCGCAGTGAACGGCCCCTCCCGCGTTTCGGCGACAAACAACTTGAAATCAGAGGCACCAATAAATCGTAGAATTAGTGCGGTGAAAGCAATCCTGTTGGGACTTTGATTATGGCATACAGTACAGGACACCTAATAAGAAACAGAGACACTGATCCAGGCTAATTTTCTTATTTTGGAAGGGGGGTGTTCTACACTAACTTCAGCATAAGTGCTCCCGAATTTCTTATATTCCTGTAAATCTCAGCCTGCGTTTCTTGTTAACCTCTTTCTTATTAGGTGTCCTGTACTGTAGAGGGCAAACATGGAGACCAAAAATAATGACTTCGGCCGCTGCTTTCGCAGGGAAAAACGCCACCGTGCGGGGATGGGGGGGGGGGGGGGGGGGGGGGTCCCCACCCCCCCCCCCCCCCCCCACACCACACCCATTTTCACTTTTTTTCGTTTTGTTTGCTCATCCCATCCATATTATCTTCGCACTTTTCATTTCTCCTTCTCTCTCCCTAGCCGAAACTCAGATCCGGGGTGGCCACTAAGCAGGCTCTTCTCCGCCCTCCCCACAACAGAACATACGCGCCTCAATCTTTTTCTCCAGAATAGTTCAATTTTTTTTTCCCTTGTCGACTCGCGTCGGTACGCACCTCAATTTTTATCGCGAGAAGAAATCTCAGCGCTTGCTTCCCTCGCCGACTCGCGTCGACAGCGTTTACGCTATGATACTCCTGTGAGTGGTATTACGGGGGAACGTACTGTAGTTAATAGGACCTACGGTAAAAACACAAAAACCTGTATGTTTCTCTATTTTTACTGCCAATATTTGGTCCTATTAACTACGTTCCCCCGTAATAGCTCTACGCCTCACTCAAAAACGGTTTTCAATTAGTTTTGTTGTCGGCGCAACGTAACAAAAATCGTTCCATGGCGGTGCACAATGGACAGCTATTCGCGCGAACGGTCCGGGATCACTGCAAGAACCGAGGCCCAAAAAGTGCCTTACCATATACACGCCAGGGTACCGTCTTTTGTTTTCTTCTTGCTTTTATGTTTTGGCGATATCCGAGATGGCGGTCGAGATAGATCATGTTGTGCGGAGTGGAGGACCCTAACTCTGCGCAGGGGGGATTGTATCATGTAGTGCGTGTACGGTGAAGCACCCACGAGGCAGATACATAGTATCCTCACGGCTGTCTCTGGAAGTGGCCACACCAGAAGAAAAAAAAATGCATTCCAAGCTGTCATCCATAGGCAAGAAAGTTCGCACAAGGTGCGGAAGTCCGCGTGACAAGTGATTTTTGGTCGAAGCCGTCATTAATATGCAAGAAAGTACGCACAAGTTGCAGAAGTTCGCCTTACGAGGGGTTCTTATTACGGGGGAACGTAGTTAATACGACCTACGGTAGACACAAAAACCTATATACTTCTCTACTTTTACTACCAATATTTGGTCCTATTAACTATGTTCCCCCGTAAAATAGTGTAGGATGCAGCTCACCGTTCACGCAACTCGTCGAACACCTCACGGGCAGCGCTTCGCGCTTGGTGCACGCGGTGTCTGCCTGGTCGGTGAAAACAAACCCGACATGCTCCGTCCCGGCATTGTAGGGATGCGAGGGTCTACGGTCTTAAGACTACAGCTATGCATGAAAACGAGTGCACACCCTACTACCGTAGCCTTGCGCCAGGGCGACGATAAACGTGGTGTTCGAACCGTATACGATGCAAGGAGTTACCCGAGACTGGTACGGCCTGATCCTACTCCTACCACTGTTGCGCTGCGCTCAGCTGTATGCTCGTACGTAGGCGGTTGAGTGGTGCCGTACCAAACTTATCATTTTATAAAAAATATTTCAAATACGTCAGCTGTGAGTTCGGTCAAATTAATAGTCGATGCTCATCTTTGCAAGCTGTGTTTGTTTGATCGCTATACCAGGCACCACTTTTCAAGCCAAAAAAATGAAATCTAAAGGCTTAGACTACTGTTTAGTCGCCCAAAGTGGGGTTAAGGGCTAAGTGTTTGGTCACTAAGCTACAGTCAAGTCAAACAGGGGACTAAAACAGGGGACTAAAAAAGAGAAAACGGGACAAAAAAACAACAAAAAATATGGTCTTCCCGTGGAGCGGTGAAAACGCAAGGACATATCGTATGACACCGGTATACATTTGTATATACGCGAACACACCCGTATATATTGTATTTATGCAAACACTATTATAGCACGCTTGTATATATATACTTCCATGCACACATGTCCATGCTTACATGGCAAGATATTGAGGGAGGAAATAACAAGGGGAGTAGGTGGGGGGGGGATGAGAGAGGAAGGGGGTAAGGGAGGGAAAACGGAACACGGGGGAAGAAAAGGAAAGATATATAGGAAGAAGAAACGAAGGTATCAAAGGGGATCGTGTTTCAGGAAAAAAGGGAAAACAAGCGAGTATTAACGGAAAGTTAAAAGGCAGGAAACGCCGTTACAAAGGGAATAATACGAAAATGCCGAGAAAGGAAAAGCGGTCAAGCAGAAAATAAGTTAAGAGAAGGGAGCAAGAAAGGGACAGGAAGGAGGCAGAGCGGGTGCACGAAGCAAGAAAGGGGGGTATGAAGCAAGAGAGAGAGAGACGATAGGGGAGCGAGGGGGGGGGGGGGTGGGGGAGGGGGAGAAGCAGATTCGAGCAGGAGATGTCAGCCCTGCCTTCCCGCTATTTCCTCTACAGGGGGGCGGCTGGAGATGCCCACTCACCCGCCCGCCCGCAGGGAGATACCGCATATGCCATTCGCCATTCGCGCGACAGCCTTCTACCAGGTACAGTACAATCCTCTTAAAAAAAAAAGTATTACTTTCCTTCTCTTCCTTCCATCTTCCTTGCTTCTCGCGCAGCACTCTGCGCCCTTCCGCTCTACTCCGCGCGCAAGCACCACCTGGCCGCGCTGCCCTACTGTACATCTCTAGCACAGCGTAAGGTAAAATACGATATATTACCAATCATGCAGAACGTTACTACCCGAATCTCACGATCGATTTGCACGTCAAAATCGATCTACTACGAGCCCCGACCAGAGTTTCCCCTGGCTTCGCCCTATTCAGGCATAGTTCGCCCTCTTTCCGGGTCTCAACATAAACGCTCACACTCAAACCTCGCCCCCGGAGGGACATGGTCGATCGATGGTGCCACCTACTTCGTTGGTGCGCAGGAGGAAAAAAGCGTCAAAATAAAAAAAGGCGATTACAG
>JBBMKB010096239.1:0-10784 GCA_037833945.1 Alaria marginata | reverse complement strand
CTCCTCCTCCTCCTTCTCCTCCTCCTCCTCCTCCTCCTCAAGTATATTTGGAACCCCGTTTAAGCTTTCTAATGTATCAGTTACACACCTAGCCCATGGGATTGCCCATCGATATCAAGTGAGCAATGTTTGTCAAGGTCGAGGCTTGGGCGAGGAATGGATCTCCTGAGGCGAGGGTCTTCGGAAAAAATGAGGTCCACCTCTACCCTATGAGGCATCCGGAACGTCTTGCCATCCCCCTTTCCTCCCGAACGCCTTCTGTACTGCGCTCGCATACCCTCCCACCCTCTGCCCATCCTTAACGCACCCCGTGTCGCCAATAAGCGGTCTCAGAGAATGCTCCCCGCAGTCTGGCAAGTAAATATGCGCTTCGGCACCAGCCGCTGGCGCCTATGTACGTGCGTGTGTTTGTTCTTCACATGAAAGTGTTATTTTCACCCATCGGCATCCGGTACGCCCATTGTCTGTCCCGATGCTTCATCCTGGAGAGAGACAGTAGAGGCTCTGCGAGGCAGGGATAAACTTAGACAAAACATCAAAGGGGTTTGGCCGTGCGATGCCTAACGAACTCAATACAAAAGCGGAAAATTCACGAGAGCCAGAAAAACCAAACGACTTGCAGTTGCAGGGGAGCATTACAAATAGCAAGAAGAAAGAAAGAAAGACAGACAGAAAGAAAGAAAGAAATCATACAGAAAAATGAGGAAAACAACCAACAATCGAAACGGAAAGAAGACAAGAGTAGGAACAAAAATAAGAACAAAAGTAAATAAATACAAATATGAAAAAAAGAACGCAAGGGGGTAGGGAAGAGATACACAGGAAAACAAAAAACATTTGAAAAAACACAAGCAGGGTCGTCTGTTGTACCCCCTCCCTTAGGGAGGGCTAAAAAACAAGCGAAAACCAAACAAAACGTCAACCAAACAAAGACAAAAACAAAAGTATAACACCTGTGACAGACAACGCTCATCCAAGACAAAATAGAACAGATTCGAGGGAGTCGCAGCAGGTTGCAGTTGCGTATACTAGTCGGCCTGGTGCCTTGCCACTCTGTCTGCCGTCGCCTCCTTGCTTTCGTCGACCGCGGTTTCCCTACCGTCCCGCTCCGAGCCTTTCGTCGCCTCCTGCTCGTGCCACCTGACAGTGAACCGCTCGGCTGCTTCGAGGACCCCCCGGTACTAGGTAACACTTGTTTGATTGCTAGACTGCTCGTACCAATGTCCGATAGGGGTGATTGCAAAATATTCGCGGAAGTAGATCAACCTCGTATTCGGGGAACCCCAGTATGTATTTGCGATGTCGGTCCCAAGAGTGGAATTCGGTAGAGGTGGTCGCTCTCCCTCACTCCGCCGATAATATGGCATATCGTTCCTACTGTTTCAAAGCGCCTCATGGCAACTCCAAGCGACACCATCACACCCTGATCACCGATGCACGTGTTGAATCCTGCAGGAAGGGGTCACCTCGTGCGCAGGGGTTGCATCGGTCTTCAGCATGTTGCAGTGTCGCCTGTAGGTGTCACGAGGGGCTCTTGGCGGAGTAGAAACCCGATGTTGGTTACTGTAGTTACGGAACGAGGTAGAACACTATCCATCGAGTTCCGCTCTTGGAAATAACATCCCAAATGCATACTTCGAAGTGGGGTCCGGGGCGGCAAGTTGCACATACATGCCTTGATTATCCTCGAATACCGGTATGCACGGCATGCGGGCGGCAGACAGCATAACGCGCCAAACACGCCTCACAGGTAGCACTTCCTTCATGCCGCCCGCAAAGGCCACGTACTCTTCTTCGGTTGTAGAGAGCGCAGCGGTACATGTGCCTATAGAGAGAACCAAGACAAACAAGCACCTCCAACCATAACTACTGTAGCTCTCCCGAAACCGACCGTCTATAGACGGCCTCATTCGCGTAGTCCGCGTCGGCAAACACCTGCATGCTCAAACCTCCTACCACTGTACCTCTCTATAACGGAATCCCGAAGGTACTCGTTCGTATCACATATTATCCTAAACAACCCAGTGCTGTCCTCCAATGCATCAACTTGGGAGTGGCGCAGCACCTAGCCACTACTCGCACTGCGTTGGAAATGTCTAGCTGGCTCTGGATTGACAGCCACACCAGTTCACCGACCAACTCGGGGGAAAAGCCAGTCCTCTAATGCTTCGCTCTTGTCAAAAGCTACGTAAGTTTCGTGCCCACAGAGATCGGAACACTCTACCCCGCACTCGTTTTTCCAAATGTTCAGCGATACGTCTTCTGGGATACCGTCAACACTCCCGTCTCCCAATCCCTCTCGAATAAGTGCCCGAAATACCAACGTAACCCTCCAAGGTTCTCGACCGGAACCGTCTGGTTCAAGTCTCTGCCAAAACTGGTCGCACCTTCGTAGCCTTCCCTCCTACCGCAAATATGTCATCCACGTGTAGTACTATAGGCATCACCACACTCCCTTCCTTCATCAAGCAAAAAATACATGCATCTGCCAGGCACTGCAAACATCTCAGAGCCGACAAACACCTAGTGAGGTACGCATGCCATTGCCTCGACGCCTGCTTTAAGCCTTACAACCTCTTGTTCAGCTTCACTTCACGTACCTTCCCCAACAAACCTCCCGCAACCCTGAGCTAAACGCACGTGCACGTTTTCCTCCAGGTCAGATTGCACGAGAGCCTGCCCGGTGTCAACATGATGGAAAAAGTCGAGGTCCAGTTAACACGCCGTCGCTGTTGACAACCGAACACTCGAATTAGCCATGGTGGGCGCAAACAATTCACCTAAATCAATGAAAGCTATCTGCGCATTCCCCCGCGCTACCAGCCTCGCCTCAACTTTCGTTGGCCGGCCGTATTCGTCGGCCTTCCAATTTAAAAGTCACGTTGCGTTGATTGCTACACCGGCTCAAAAGACCCCGCCTCCAGTACTAGTACTCCGTAAAATTCCCGCCCCGAAGAACCCTTCCATAAACTGGCGCACTCGTACCGCATGACCTCCCTGTGACTCCTGGGGACCTTGAGATCCCTCGTGTGGCAGTGCGACAAATACGGAGGCTTGCAGGGCGCCTGCTGGTCGCCCAGTGTGGCGTCGATGTCCTCACGAGTAGCAACGTCGCAACCGTCGCCGTCATAGCCCATGGCATCCCTCCAGCCATCCCTAGCAGATAGCTTTACTTCACGGTCCTCCATGGTGAACGTAGGCTGCTCGCAGCCCCCAGCATGCAGTCTCCCGGGGCGGTCCTCCACGACGGGCGTCAGTCGCGCGCGGCCCCTCGACATATGACCCTCCCCGACGGTCCTCCATGGCAGGCGACAGTTGCTCACGCCCGCCAACATACATACTCCCCCCGCGGTCTTCCATGTCCCCGATATATACTCCTCCCGCGCAGTCCTCCGCAGCGGTCGACCCCTTGCGGTGGCAGGCGTCGATGGTTCCAAGCAAAGCCAACATCGACAAAAGTCCAGTTCCATGACCAAAGCCCATTTTGTTTGCCACTGGCGACGGGGGAGGCAGCTTCTCCGGCGTGGCCGAGAACTAAACCGTCGGCGTATCTGAAAACAGATCAGTCTTTGATCGGGTACAACCAGGCATCCGCGGTGGCTCCGTGTGCGGCCATCACAGAGCGTTGGCGAGAGGTGGCGATGGTAACGGGAGTGGCGGTGACGGCTGTGAAAGTGGCGGGATCGGTGGTGACGGGTGTACCGGCTGTGATGGTGACGAATGTTACGGTGACGGCTTTGACGGTGACTGGAGGGGCGGCGATGGCTGTGGCGCTGACTGCAGCAGCGGTGACGGGGGCACGTAGGGAATGTTGAACCCCGGCGACGGTATCGGCGCGGTGGCGTCCACCGAAGCTCTACGTTAGTACGGGCGCGCAAGGGACCATCCCTACGATGTCGCTGGTGTAGCAGCCACCCCCCGTCGAGGCCTCGGGTACCGTCACGGTAGACGAGAGCCTGTTATGTGACCCCTGATCTGAGTTAAGAAAAGGAGGGGAACTGGAGAAAAGCGGACAGTTAACATGTCGGACGGAAACAACAAACACACCAACGATCCAACAGAAAATCTCAGCACCAAACAGTTGCTAACTTCGCATGGAAAACGGCCATTAAACGCTTCCAACTTCCAACTACTATCCAATCCACCATAAAACTCTCAGAGCATACCAGATCTCCCTAAAGAGTGTAACCTTGACAATCAATATTTCCATTTCGACGCCGGCGTGCGGATCCGCCATGATTCTCGTGATTGAGCACGGAAACAAGTCAGTTTCGCTCAACCATGATCATGAACATGGCGGGGTAATGTTGCTAGTTTGGCTGGAATGCAAGAGAAGGTTTACGTTGAATCGAAACGCATGAGGATGGGCGAACAAACCTTATCATATTGGGGGATATTTTAGGGTAACAGAGAAAACGCTGATTGGAGGAGACGGTTACTCGAACGCGATGCTAACCGTCTCCTTCAAATAGCATGTCCAATGCTACCCCAAAATCAACCCCCAGTCAAATAGTTTTACTTGGCCTGTATTCATCCGTTCCAATTCCACGCGCACCTACTCCTTCTTTCTAGCTAATTCTACATCAGAACCACCCCATGCAATGATAACATCGCAGTGAAGCTGAAACACCACCATGCTCGACGGCTTCGTCAAGGAAACAGCATGTTTTAATCCCGACCGCACTTGCGTAATGGACATCGATTCCTTCGTAACCAGCTCCCTGAGGATGATGGGGGAGTGGTTGCGGGGTGGCCGATCGTTATAGAGCCCGGCTTTGATGTCCTCATATTCCGCCAATAATCGACGTGGAAGGTGAATATTCAGCAGGTGGCGGCGATGGCGGCAGCGGCGGGGTGGCAGGCGCTGGCACATACCATGCATCCGGCAGTTCCTGTAGCGGCGGGTTTGATATAATTGGCATTGTCACCTCGGCCTACTGCTGATTATAAACTCTCCCCCCGCGCGAAGTAAAAGGCGTGACATCACGTGTCACTTGAAAGTACGCCAACCTGCCCGACAACAATGGTTTCGTTGGTGTTGTCCTATCTCGCTTCGTGGACACGAAGAAGGCCAGGTACCTCGTATCAGACACGCTTACCTCGTACACGAAACTACCAAAAGGTACTTTGTACCATAGTTGTCAAAACTTGTAAAGGATCGCCAAAGCCCACGCCACCTGTCACTCGGTTCGACGTGGAGAACGTACGAGATCTCGATAGCAGGGATGACCAGGGACACTGGAGAACCGTTCTGCTCGTGTCAGTTCTCCGCACTTTCTGCTGGATACTATAGGCTGCGAAGTGCGGCTGTGGCGAGGCGGCCGGTGTTACCCGTGCCCCGAGTGCCCTAAGTAGATCGGAGAGTCGGCGTCTCGGGTGAAGATTGACAAACGCGCTATCTGGCTGCTATCCGGCGACGTGGATATTGCAACCTTTAGGTTTGGGCTTCGGAACTATTTTTCCTGCGGGTGCCGAGGGGTGTTAGTCGTGGGTCAACTGTTGGCCCTTGTATCACCAAAAGCTGTCAACTCGTCGGAGTCCTTTTCGCCTCCTGCAATTTCTGGGCGATTTTTGCATTCTTAGTTTTTCAAACTAATGCGACATGTTATAGCACTGCATGATAACCCGTTGATCCCCTAAATCCAAAATATGGTCCCTCCGTCATTGGGGCGGAGAGCTCGGCCCTATTCCCTGGTATATCTACCGTGTCGTGTTAGTTACATATCATAGCACTGTAGCACTATCATTTTTTAATAGACCACCTTTTTCAAACTACGTACGAGCGAGCTCGCACATCTAGCGGCTGCTACGCAGCATAATGCGATGTGTGCTGTAAGCTAAAAGTAGGGACGGAGTGGTGACAGAGAGGGGCATACGTAATACAACCTGTGACGTGTGAATATGAGAGAAACCTCTATAGTTGACTTGCTTGCGTGTTGATGCTGCACAAACAGGTAATACCAATACTACCACTACTGCTACTACTATCCCTCCTACCACGGTACTACTACTACGACCCCCCGTCTTAATATTACTACAGCTTCCGCTCACACTAGACCGTTGGTTTGATAAAAATTTCTGACGACATCCCCCGAATCCCGTACTAACACTCCGTCAATGCAATGATATTTTCGAGAAGGCGGCTCGTTTTCTTGGTCCAGAAAGAGTGAACAGTACGCTTACTGAGAGCCAAATGTATATTATTGTTTGTTATGTTTCGGACAATTGCGTTGCAAAATAAAACTGGCTCTCTCTCCAAGCGACTCTATAAGGGCTGTCAGCCACCTGCCCTGGCAGGTGGATTTGTCTCGGAGCCGGCCGAGATCTTGAACTAAGAAGGAACCTTTCACTCAAATATGTACGTTGTTTTAAGAATCTGCCCAGAGGCTGAATGCCCATTCATTGTTGCAATACGGGATGCAAAAACAATCAGCTGAGTGTGTAGCCTATGCGAGGCACTCAACTTCTGTGTTTTGCTGGGATAACATCCAATTCTATTTCCATTTCCAAGTAGCCTGTCCCCAAAAAGGTGGGTGCAGTTAAAAAGGGGTCAACTTAACGTAAATGAGTACTGCAGTTGGTATGATAGCATACAGCATAGAAATGGTGAAAACCTATTTATAATATGTGTACTACCGGTATAAGATAGTCAGCCATTTTTTTTAACAGTGTTTGCCCTGTCGGAATTCTTCCGGACAAACTTCGTACCGGTAGGTAGGCTAAGGGTTGGGATTGGGGTCAGGAGTAAGTAGCGTTTGGGTCCAGGGTAGGTTTCTCAAATCTTGTCAAGTAGCCCCTTTAAAAATACTGGAACCACACGTGGACACATCAGGTTGTTATTGGTATTACAGAACCGTCGTGTACCCCGTGTACATGTATCCCACATGTCAATTTGAAGGTGTTTGCCGCGGCGTCTTCCGTGGCGTATTGCCATGATTTGCATGCAATCACATTATCATAGTGGTTAACCTCGTACCAGCAAGCACTATTAATAAGAAGGTCAATTGTTTGGGTTCGAGCCTTCTCAAGGAACTGGTTTTTGTGGAAACATTGGCCAGCAGAAAACACCTACTACTCGTAGCGTGTGTATGCACAAATCAACGCGAGTCGACGAGGGACGAGATACTCAACGTTTTTCACGCCAACAATGAAGGCATGAACCGCAGTGGGGAAGAGGGGAGGAATGCCTGCTCTGTGGCCGCGGGTCTGGGTTACGAAAAAGGAGGGAGCTCGGGGGACAAAGCGCGAAGATAGCAATAATAGATGGAATGGAACAAATATCTAACATACATAGTGGTACGAAGACATCTGTACCCAGTACACAGTACAGCACCGGTCCTCTGATAAGAGGCGGAGATATAGTTTCAGGCTGGGTTTCTTACTTGAGAATGTGTGTGTCCTACACTAACTTCAGTATAACAGCTGTCGACTTTCTTATTTCCCCGTAATTTTTAGGCCGAGTTTCTTGTGGGGCTCTTTCGTATGAGAGGGCTATTAATACTAGTGTACGTTGAATCCAACGAATCCAAGCCGATACTCAGCTGCGCAAGCTGCGTACACCAACCACCCGCGCTATGCTGATTCATCTTGTCGTCATGTATGTGTAGTTTACGTGTTCAGCGCACACGCGCGATGCCACAGAACAAATGTTCCAAAGGCAAGACCCGTGAGGTCTTCTTCCAAGCTTCACCACGGGGACATGATTGCGAGCATATGCTACCTGGCACGCTGTAGTTGGGGGTGGCTGAGATATCCCATACTGTACCACACCACGAGAACGTCACGTGTGCATACTTGTGGAAAAGGTACAGTACCTGGTAAAACATCAGCCATCGACGTATTACGTGCATGCTTGTGAAAAAGGTACGGTGCCTGGTATAACATCATCAGCCGTCGACGAATTATATAACCAACCAACTGAGGGCCCATTTTCGGATCGCCCCCAATAGAAACGTCATCATATTAATACACACCAGGTAAAATATGGTGACGTTTTTATTGCGGGGGCGATCCGAAAATAAACCCTCAGTTAATTGTCTATATGTACGTCGACGGCTGGTGTTATACCTTTTTCATAATTGCACCTGGTGCGTACATAAAGTTGCCGTTGTTTACCGAAACCCCTTTAAGCTTGTCTGTACTCATCTGTAATTGCCTGCATCTACCTCGTAAGACTTACCTATAATTATTGATAACGCGCCGTATCATTGTGCTGGGCATGGCCACACGCGTATACATCCATCAGCTACGTTGCATACCTCGTGGTTGGGATGTTACCCCACGAGAAGAAGTAAACCGTGACTCGATCACCTTCTCGATCGACCATCCCACCAACCACACCGCACGTTGCCCAGCTCCAGTTTCAACACCGGGCGCTATTATCGTAGCGGCTCTCTCGATTCCATCTATGGTCGATCAACGACAGAAGAAGTTGAGGCCGGGCCACTTCTCGGGTCTCTATTTGCTCTATGTCAGCGACAGCTGTTGATGCGGCCAGGGCTTTCCTTGGGTCTCGATTCGGTCTATACTGCATGTCAGCAACAGCAGTTGTGGCCGGGGTTCTGGTCCGGTTCGGTTCGGTCCAGTCCGGTCCAGTCCGGTCCGGGTCCGGTCTGGTCCGGTCCGGTCCAGTCCGGTCCGGTCGGGCTCGGTCTAGCCAACGCGAACGCGGCGATGTGGGTTTGCGGCGCAAGGTCCGGCGCCGGGGCCTTGCGACGTGAAGATCTCGTCGGTGGGTGAGGCATTGTGTGCTGTTCTATGTATTTTTCCTTTCCGTACCCTGTTTTCGTGGGTTTCGGCTAGGCTTGGGGGGAGCGGCGAGGCATCGCGCTATGCTCTGTGCATTTTCGCCGCCTAGCCTGTTCTCGTGGGGTTTGAGGCGAGTGAGCAATCGCTGCTCTCTACTAGAATTGATTTCCAAGAAATTCAGATACAAAATACTGGAACCAACTTTATCCCGATCCTGGGTCCATCCATCTGATTGCGTCGCGATTGTACAGTAGATGGAGTGCTTCAGAAGTAGATGCCAAAAGTAGCTTCCGAGGTATTCCATTAGTAGGGCAGGTTCAACATCGACATCCAATCAAAACTTGCCGCAAGACCAACCCTCGAAAACCTTCGTAATATCTAAAAACATCGTTGGGCGTAAGTTTATCATGTCATCATGGAAAACAATCCATCCTCACCTCTCCACTCACCCCCCCCCCTTCTCCCCAAATCTATGTTCAGTAGTCCCCTAGATAAAAAAAAGAAGAGAAAATAGCATCACATCTACAGAGAGAACTGTTATTATTGTAAAAAAAGCTTTAAAGTATGCCGAGCACGATCCGAACCTTGGTTTCTGGCTTGTTATTGCTCCGGGCTTCGTCAGCTGATAGAGCATGCTCAGCGCACCTCATCATTGACAGGGGTTATTTGAGTATAAAAGTTGTTGATCGCGTACAGTATGCCATATGTGTGTGTTTTCGTCCCATTTATTCTGGGCGCCAGATGTTTTGACGCACCAGCCGGGGTCGCACAGGGGGAAGGTAAACACAGAAGATTCCTCTCCACCTTTCCTCCTGCGGTGCTTGCCTTAATTTTTATCGCGAGAGGGGTTCAGCCGTCCCTTTCCCTCGTCAACATGTTTTAAGTCGAATTTTGTTTACTCACGAATAAAGTATCGCTTACAGTATACTGGTACCATATACCTTGCTTTGGCCCTGTTATCCTTCCTTGTCCCACCAATTACCATCCTCAAAACAAAGAAGGAGCATCAAGACCCACAAGTCATGTCTCAAAGCTTAGAAAAGTGCACACATATTCCAAGGGTATGGGACCAGGAGGGCCTTTACTGTGGGGGTATCCGGGTATCATACCTAGATACTTCAGTCGTACTCGAGTACCGTAGGTACCCGGGTAACGCCAGAGTACATACGCTGCTGAACACACCCTTACACTGGCCAACTATTGTTATCTAGCTGAGGCTGTCGTGCCAAGGCGGGGCCATCAGAGCTGGCTTTAGCGCACAAATGGTATATCGCATGCTGTTATTATGCTGTGGGGCGTTTCTTATTATCACCCCATCTCAATATGTACGCCGGGCATCGGACCTGGCGAAGCCCCTGTTGCGGTACAGTATAGGCCCGGCAATAAGAAACTGTTTAACACCTATTTAGAGTGAGCCTCAGCTTCTTATTTTCTTATTTTTCCATCAACCTTGAGCAACCTTGAGGATAGGTTTTATACAGGATTTAGTAGGGTGTTCGCCGGTGAGCACGAGTTCTTAGTCCTTCTTTCTTAGCGTCCCTTGAAAAGTGAGCATTAATTTATTGTTGGATATAGTTTCTTATTGGACAGCTTCTTATTGGCGGGTCTATACCGTAGAGGTGCACACAAAAATCTTCTGAGATTCCCCACGCGAGGAGCTACTGAAATTACTTCGAAGTACTACCCCAACAGGGGTTAATTCATATCGCGAAATTAATTAATTGTTTTTGATGTTTGAAGATATATATATATATATAGGGGAGTGGTGAAATTAGTTAATTATTTTTGACGTTCGATTGTATAAATAAGGGGGGGGGGAGTGAAATTAATTAATTATTTTTGATGTTTGAAGGAGACGATAGTATTCCTGAACAAGAGAACAAGAGCGTACATGCTGCTGTACTGTACAACTAATAGCGGTACTGCCCGCGAGGAACGCAAGGACGACTTAATCAAATAATTTAATCCTGGAGACAGAAAGGAGGAGAGGAGAGTTGTTGTTGTTCTAGAGCCTTTGTAATACTTTGTATGTGACA
>JBBMKB010096228.1:0-10788 GCA_037833945.1 Alaria marginata | reverse complement strand
CCCCCCCCCCCCCCCCCCCCCCCGTCGAAAAGCGATGATAATAGTTAAACCTACGTAAGGTATATTATGCCTCTCGCGCTGATTCTTGCCACTATCCACCTCCGTCCGAACGGATTGTTAGCCCTTTTGCTGCTGGAAAAAAATATCCAAACCTACTCCCAAGTAATTTTCCGAAAACCATGGGGTGTAGTTCTGGAAGGGTTAAACCAAACAGAGGAGACAGGCGTGGAAAGGCACCTCCGCGCTCAACCGGTCTCCCCGGGGGGTCAACCACCAAAAAAGAAAATCCTCATAACCGGCTTGTCCGGGGGATCCACCACGAACAACAACCCATCCATCCATCCATCAACAAACAGCAGCGAGACGACGAAACAAAACTAAAATCACTACCCTCGCAAGGGTCGCCCGGTTCCTGCCGAAACGTTTTGATATCGCCATATTTTTCTTGCTCGTCCATCCCGACTAATAGGCGGGAGACGAGCAATACTGACAAGCGGTATTGTCCGTGGGCGATGGACGGGCGGCGCGCGGGGGGGGGAGGCGGGCATTCCTCCCCACGTAAAAATCCGCCCAACCACTGAAAACATGCTCCCTTTCATATCCCCTTTTCTCGAGAAAAGAAAATTATCATATCATGAGTGTCTCCGTTGTGTCCTTCTTTCCTCTTTTACTTCCTCCCTTCCTTCCCTCCCTCCCTCTACCCGATTATGTTCTGTTCATATATTTTTCTGTCACGTCTGTGACGTGCGCGCGATGCTTCTCTTTTTGTTGTCGCGTCTACCCGGACCCGTCGCAGTGCGTTTGGTATGCCGCGGGGTCCAGGAGGTCTCCCGAGACCTCTTCTGACAGCTTAACCTTCATGAACCATCCCTTCCCCATGGGGTCTTCGTTGAGCAGGCCCGGTGTGTCCGTCAATGTCTGGAGGTGGTGCAATGAGACGAGAGGAGCGAAGAAGAGCAATCGTCAGTGGAAAGACGAAAACACGCAAGTAAACAAACAAACAAACAAACAAACAAGCAGACACACATGCAAACAAGCAACCAGGCAAAACAGAAAACAAGCAATTACAAAAAACAGACAAAACAGGCAACATGAGCAAGACACCATTCTGTTGCTCATGCTCGCTGAAACTATTGCCGTGTGTACAAGACAGCTGAATGCTAATAACGGGATGAGATGTATGGTGTGTTTTACAAGACGCTATTAATAGACGATATATATCCTATATGTCACAGTTGCGTTTGGGTATTAAACGATATCAGGTACCTGGCACATGCTAACGTCAAACTCACGTTTGGGTATTACACAAAACATCTGACGTTAAAGCTGCGTTTGGTATTTTTTGGTCGGTCTTATCGCGGCAGGCAAGCACAAATCAAATATCGCTGTCACATATCGCTTTTTTGCTCCCTCCCCCTTCCCCACATCGTTGATTTCGACCACTTCTCTCGATACGAATATCAGTAACCCTAACCCTAACCCCAACAATCAACCTACCAATGTAAATGCTTCGAGCTAGTTCTCTTTGTCTCGTGCACAGTGTGCGTCAACCACGATGTCGATCAAGCGGTAACGCCTACTGACGCACACAACATTGCTCTTTGTTCCCTCCTCCCTCCTACCAGTACACCGTTTATGGGGAACTGAATCTTCATCTTGTTTTTTCTCCAGATCTTCCTCTTCCTACCTATTGAAGTCATCTTCCCTCACGGTGTGCAACTATGAACAGAGAAAATGCGGTGCAACCTGAGCCAATGAGCTTCAACACGTGTAGATACAATACTAAAGCGCAATAACCGACACCCTCCTCACCTCGTTGATTTCCACCACCTCTCCCGCTACGGGGGAGTACACGTCGCTCGCAGCCTTCACCGACTCCACAGATCCGAAAGAGTCCCTGTTAAAAAATAAAACACAAACATGGTATTATGGCACAGGAGTGATCTTAGACAATACAGTTGGGGTCCCCCAATAAAAGGCGGTCTAAGTGAGGCGGTCGAAATCGCTTGGTGCGACCGGAGAATTGCTCTCATATCCTGGAATGAATAAGGCGGCTTCCCCCAATAAGGCGGTTAATATTGCTCTCGCACACCACCGCCTTACTGGTGGACCCCTACTGTACCAAGTTTAGAGTTGATAATTCGTGCATAGTTTTCTTTTTTGGTTTACCGCTCACTGCTGCCTGGTTACCTGTACAGTTACCGCTCACGGCCGACTGGTTACCGTTACCGCTCACTGCCGATTGGACACCGTTACCGCTCACTGCTGACTGGTTACCGGTACGGTTGAATGCTTACTGGGTACCACCGTCGTTGCCGCTCACTGCATACTGGTTACCTCTACTCGTACAGTTACTGCTCACGGCTGACTGGTTACCGTTACGCATCACTGCTGTAATGTTACCGGTGGGGTTGGTGGTGGTGCGTTGTGGTGGTGGATTTGGTGAGTTGTGGTGGCAGGCATGAATTACAAATGCCATCATTGAAATTGCGATACAGTAGTGGTCCCTCTATAACGCCGGTATGAGCTAGCCGTAAATAGCGGCAACCGGCACTACTCCGTATACTGCCACTACTGGCTGTTCCTATCTGTGCCAAGCGAATTCACAGGCGCTATAGCGGGCAACCGGCACTACTCAACCCGCGCTATAGAGGGACCCCTACTGTACTGCGGAATTCCTCACGTTACCTATAATTGCCGCCAACGACCAACCTCGCTTCGAATACGTCACCCATGTCCGGGAGTTCTACGAAAACGATGTCTCCCGAACACTGCTGACTGAGTACCGGTGGGGTTGGTGGCAGTTGTGGTTTTGGTGTGTTAATGTGGCATGTATGAACGACAAATGCCATCATTGCTATTGTTACATTGTGGGATTCCTCGCTACGTGACCTACAATTGCCGCTGACAGCTCACCCCGCTTCGAAGACGTCCCCCACCTCCGGGAGCTCTACGAAGACGATGTCTCCCAAAGCTTTGGCGGCGAAGGCGGTGATGCCGACAGTGCCGACCCCTCCGTCCTGCATGCAGGGGGCGGATAGTACAGCATTGGTATGATACAACGTTGCAATATGGACTAAACGACCATAGAAGGGCAAAAGGAGAACAGCGATTATTATAACGTGTAAAATACGAAGAAGAGAGCAAGAGAGCCGCAAGTCCGTAAACATACATGGAAGGCAAGGAAGGTGATGGTGACGTGCAAAAGACGGGTTGAGGGTGGGCGGAAGTACTGCTGCAATTGTATATAGTCCCGGGGCCGTGGGAGAAAACCACAGCCCAAACGGCACTAAAAGTATTGTACTAGTCCTGGTGTTACTGTACGATTGCTCTGTTCCTCTTTGGGGGGCGGGGGGTTGGGGGGAATCATATCCAACCTTAACCGTGAAACTCCTAAACAACACTACTGATAACACTAATAAAACCGGTTATAATACACCGCGTATACTGCTGTTTGGGCCGTGGCATGTTCCCACTAAAGTTTCACCCTTAAAGGCGACGATACAAATGCCATAGATAGATATTAATAGGATACCACAGCAACATGATCTACCAGGTATCTGGTAAAGGGACACTATCCGCTGCTTCTATCAACCAACTGATGTCGTCGTTGGTTGGAGGGAACGCCGGGCTCGGTTTGATGGCGGTTAGGGATAGGGTTAGGCTGATTAGAGGCCAACCCGCACATGAAAATCATACACGCCTAACTGCGCATATCATATAAGTCATGCACACCTACCTTAATATACTACTAATAGTATGCCGATATACCTGGTACCAGATCTAGAAGCCTAAGCTCTAACCTAGCCCTCAAGTCAATAGAGGGTGGGATCAGGGTACCTGGTACCAGGTATATCGGTACTACTATTGGTAGCATATTAAGTATGTGTGCATGGCGTATATGCGCACCTTCAAAGGTGTGGATATTATTTTTTCAGCCGATGTGGGGTTGGCCAAATATCAGCGGGTGGGGAAGCACCAAGGGCATGGTGGTACCTATACCTAGTGCCTGTAGGTTGTAGACTACATGGATAACCCTAGAATTAATGTAGAGAGTGGGTACCCATTTAAGAACATCCCGTGACCAAGCCGAAATAGGCGCTCTTAACTACATATTGGTCTTATCTGTAGTGGGAACTGTATGACTTTTAGTATGGAGGTACATGCCGATTTGATCGCTTTTAAGTCCCGAATGCTCTTATCTTGGGTGCTCTTAAATGAGGGTATCCACTGTACCAGGTATATTGCCTTTTGCAGAAAAGTGGCCTTTTCGGCCAAAACACTTAACCCCTTTACAACTGGAAACCCTTTTTGGGGACAAAATTACTTGATAATAGTATAGGGACGGGGTTCGGGGTTCTAAAGAGTTTAAACCAACTGCAGAAAATATATCACTCTAGTTCCACGTACTGTAGTTTGCCTCCAAAAAAACGTGGGTGCAGCTCCGGAGGGTCCACCCGCGGCACGTACGTCCGAATAGACCATACAATACCTGGTACCAGGGAAGGAGGGAAGACATGACACATGATGCCATTCTGATCGAAAATACAAGGGGCATTGGGAGGCTTCGCGGCATACAGTACAGGACACCTAATAAGAAACAGAAACATTGACCCAGGCTGAGTTTCTTATTTACGAGGGGGGGTATTCTACACTAACTTCAGCATGAAGGCTCCCGAATTTCGAATTTTCCTGTAAATCTCAGCCTGCGTTTCTTGTTAGCCTGTTTCTTATAAGGTGTCCAGCGGCAACCGGCACTACTCCGGGTAGTGGCACTACTGGTTGTTCCCATCTGTGCCAAGCGGTGTCACAGGCACTGTAGCGGGCAACCGGCACTACTCAACCGGCTCTATAGAGGGTAGGGACCTCTACTATAGTGACGATCGGACTGGCAGACTGCAATTGCAGCTTGAAAACAACAAACAGCTTCTCTTTTATCTTGCCCGGTAGGCATATACTCTACCAGGTAGGTCATAGTAGCCGCTCTGATAATATAGCCCCATGGCAGCTAATGGGCGGACATCTTTCTTTGTTACTGGAGACCTAAAACTACAACGCAGTAGTACAGGACACCTATCAATGTCAAAAGCACCTAAGGAAATCCGGTCCGGTGCGGATTTCTTATTCGGAAAACGGTGCGTTCTACACAAACATCAGTATAACGACTCCCGTACTTCTTGAAAATTAACTCATACCAGGTATCAGGTAGTATTGTAGGTAGGTATCCTCTGCATCTGCTATGCCAGGTACAGCAGTGGGGGCTACGGTTTAAGAGCGATCGGTTTAAGAGAAGTACCGATGTAAGAGATGTAAAAATCGCTTGAAAAAATCGCTTGGCACACCTGCCGCACATTTAACATACAACTCTAAGTAGACTTACTGTAGGTAAATAACGGCAAATATAAATACACCAGTTAAAATGTTATCAAGTTTTTATTGCGGGCGATCCGAAAATAAACCCTCAGTTCGTTGACTTTTCGTCAACGGCTGATGTAATACCTTTTTCATCATTTAGAACCCCGAACCCCGTCCCTATACTATTATCAAGTAAATGTGTCCCCAAAACGGGTTTCCAGTTGAAAAAGGGTTAAGAGACGCTTGGGTTGAATACCCCTAAACCTCTAATACCGAGCGCAACCAATGGAAACCCCTGAGAACTTAAGTTCAATAATCGCGGGAGACATCGGTGAAGAGGAGAATAAGGATGTGCCGGTAGCGGCAATCGAAGACTTGAAGGCCGACCCTTGTCACGGGTCGTTTGCCCAATTGAACCTACTGTAAACTCGAACGACGATCAGACAGCCCTGCGCCAGTAGAAGGGTGGGGGGGGGGGTTCGGAAGGCGGCAAGGACCAATCTACGCAGTCAGTAGTCCAGCCTCCCCCACTGCCCTACGCTGACAGAACTTATCGTATTGGAAACCCCGAGGAAGTCGCTGAAAGATGCAGCATGATCGACGTGTCGCCTTTCTTCGGAAGGCCAAGCTAGCCTGGTTGTCGGGTCTAGGAAACTACATTATAATATGTTTCTTTGGTGGTGCTGCGGTGGCACAATGAGTCGCGGCATTCTCGATTTGAGATATTTTCAGAAAAATCAGAAGTACATAGCGCTGCACCAGTGCTGTGGCGGTTCGACAGGGCCACACGAAAGCATAACATGCTGTGTAGAACATGTGTCCAATCAGTGTGTTAGGCACCCAAAAAAGGTGCCAATCATATCTCTCTTGAAATTGCTCACAAACTCATTTTATTTTAATGATAAAAGCACTAAATATATGTGGATACCGTGTCACTGGGACCAACACGCCTACTATCACCGTCAGACACTTATATATGCGGTTTAAGAGAAAATCAATATATGAGGTTTAGGAGAGGAATTATCGTAACCGAGCGGTCGGTGTAAAACCTCTCTTGTCTCTTGTATCGATACAAGAGAAAGGCGGGTTTGAGAGAGATTGGATTCGCCCGGGCACACCCCTATCCTTTTCCTTCTTTTCGACTTTGCTTTTGTTCCGTTTTGTTTTTTGGTTGGTTTGTTTATTTTGTTTTCTATCTTTCATATAATGTGTATGTCGTGTCTATCGTACCGAGTATGATGACATGGCATTGCATTGTCCACTGCTGTGGCGTCGTTTTGTGACCACATAACTTGTATCTCTCTAGGATAGAAGAATCGGCACGGACACTGGTTGTGCTGGATGTCGACGGGTGGAAAGAACCGTTTAATTTGAAGAACACACACACACACCCCTCTCCTAAACCGTAGCCTGGTAGACTATTATTAATAGTGCTACTTTTTAAACTACCCAAATATTTGTACAAAAAAGTCAGGTAAAGTTGATGCCCACTAAGAAATTCAGGTTGAGCTTCGCAAAAAAATAAGAAATTCGGGAGCCGTTGTACCGAATTAGACTACTGTAAGTGTGGAACGAACGCAACCTTGTCAACACAAGAAATCAAGGCTGGGCAAGCATTCCCAAGTTCCTTACTTGGAATACAGTACTGAATACCTATTAATAACAATAAGCAGGAAAGCTGGCTGAGGCTGGATTTCTTATTTGAGAAACGGTGCGTTCTTCACTAACGTTAGTATGACGGCTCCCGAATTTCTTATTTTCCTGTAAATATCAGCCTACCCTGTTTCTTATTACGTGTCCGGAACTACTATTATGTAGTGATCGTTGGCGTCCTGTATCTTAACTGCAGCAGTACTGCTGCTTGCTTGTGAATATATAACCAGTGCGTACTATACAGGGCACTACATAAGAAACAGGGTAATAAGAAAGAAAGGGAGGCTGACGGCCACACGAGTATAAGAAATCCTGGCAACCGTTGTACTGAAAGTTAGCGTGTAACGCACCCTCTCTTAAACAAGAAGCCCCGCCTGGGGTCAGTATAGTTTCTGTTTCGTACAGCAGTATTACGGTAGTGTCCTGTGGTGTATGACTCGTCGCCGTTACCCGCGCCTGTGATGCTGTGGCATACTACTGCGGCATGCCATACTAATGGCAACTTCTGCAGAAAGATCAAAGCAATATACAGCGCAACACGAGGCAAAAGGGCTTCCATCGTGCCTTTCCAGCGCGTTCGTCAGCAAAAAGTGCATGTCACCAAAAGCAAACCAAAGAGTCTTCGTAAATGGAAGGCAGCTCAAAAACGAACGAAAAGGTAGGATTTTAGGTGAGTTTGGCAATTCCAGATTATGCCGCCCTGTGAGAGAGCAGGCAGCTATCTTCCGCAAAAGGTATTGGCAGCTTCAGTGGAATGTTTATATGTTGACCCTCTCGTTGTCGGAGAAGTAGGCAGCCACGCAAGGAGGACTCGACGGCGGCTCTGGCTCTCGGCAACATGAGCAAGCACGCGCGTCATCGATTATCATGCGCGGAGTAAAAAAACATAGCCCATAAAACATGTGACTTTGGGCTTAAATATAAGGACCGTTTTGATATTAATATTAATTTAAACCGACCCTTACATTTAAGCCCATAGCGGTAGACAAAAAAAAACAAGGCAACTTTAACATGCCAGGTATAAAGTAAAGAATGCACAAAAAAATGCAAGGCATCTTCTCCAAACAACCAAGTTTTTGAAAGAAACAGACGGGGGGAAGGGAGGCTTCATCCATACAATACCCATCCAAGGAGACACGAGATAAATGCGCGCAATGAACACGTGCCGCCCGGCCTGATCCTGGCCATGCGTGCTCGGGCATAGAGGGAGGTTGGGGTGCGGTAGCCTGCCTGGTGGTACCTATGACCCATGACTCTCATAACCTGCTTGCTCTGCTCTACCACCATGAGTGTTTTGTTCATATGGATGATATTCGTTCGGAAACCCCCTTCCTTCCCTGCAAGCAAAGCAACGTAAATATCGCCCGAACATATGGTTCATGCCGAAAATACATGCCAGTATCCGTACGAGTACGTACACCAGCAGCACATGCCAGGTGGGTCTGTCAAAATGCCTGACCTGACCCCACCCAAAGCACCTCATCCTCAACAAACGCATGGCTAAAAGAGCAAAACCTCTTACCTCGATGATGTACTCGTGAGACTCAGCGTACACCGTCGACTTGCATCGCTTGGTGCCGATGGGGTTGACCCAGCCAGCTCGCGCAGCAGGCACAGACCCAGCGATCGTGCGCATTGTCCGGAAAGCAGCGTTCGAAGACCGCAGCGCCCCGCCGAACCTAGCCACCGCTACAGATGCCATGATGCCTTTTGAGGTTGAGAGGGAGAAGGAGCTGGACGACGATGGATTTGAAGATGGGCAGTGCCTTCGTGCGTGGAGTGAGGTGGTCTGGTGTAGCGTGGTGTGCTGTAGTAGAAGGGTGGGCGACGCAACAAAGACACAAAAAAGCGGAATAAGTAAAATGTTGACGGATAATTTTGGTGCGATTTTTACAACATAATCAACCGGGTAAATATTCGTCCTATATCGTATCGTAGTTAATTAATTATTTATGTGATAATAATGTTTTCGATTTATATAAATAAGATTGATTTCTTGAGATTTATTTTTCGTGCCGTCCCATGACGAAGCTAGAAAAGCGGTGTGTTTTGTCCCACGTCCCGACATTTTTTTTCCCCACGTAGTGCATCCTCCCTCGCCCATTCCCACACCCCCACCCTGCTTTCCTCGAACCTCTAGCTCGATCAGCACAGCACACACTATCATGATCCGAGCCTCGACGAGTACGCTGCGCCGGTGCGCCGCCTCGGCCAACAGCTCAGCTGTCAAGCAGCAGGCCCAGAGAGCGACATTCGCGTCCGGTCCTCTTGAAAAGACCGCCTACCACCAAATGCACGTCGACATGAAGGGCAAGATGGTACCCTTCGCGGGCTACGAGCTACCTGTCCTCTACGAGCACGAGGGCGGAGGTGTCATGGACGAGACCCTCCACTGCCGTGCCCCAGGCAAGGCCAGCGTGTTCGACGTGAGCCACATGGGGCAGATCAAGTGGACGGGCAAAGACGCCGCTGACTTCCTGGAGAAATGCGTAGTAGGTGACATCAAGGGGCTGAAGTCGGGGGAGGGGCGTTTGACCCTCATCACTAACGCTACGGGAGGCATCGTAGATGACACAGTGGTGAGCATAGCAAAGACTAGCCTGTTACTGGTTGCCGAGCTGGGCTGTAGGTGGTACGGTGGTGGTGGTGGCGGTGGTGATGGTGGTGGCTGATCAATGCGGATGGGCTGTAGCAGGTACCATAAGGGGGGGCGGGTATTTTCATTCGATTCATTCATGCGTTGTTCGCGGCAAGATAGGCATGTGTAGGATTGGATACATGAAACATGACACGTTTTTCGATTCCGTCCTGTCTCCAACTATCGCTCTCGCTCTATCCCCCTCCCCAACTCCACCCCAGCCCTCTAGCGCACTCGCGGAGTTAGAGGAAGGCAGGGGCTTGTGCTCGTGCCACTGTTGTTGTGTCCTCGATCCTCGATATGTTTTCACGCCTGCGTGTCTTCGCATCACACGAAGCATCGTAGATACTCTGCGGCATCGCGTTTCCTGCATACGTACTCGTCGAAAATTTACGAGCCAAGTTTCTCTCCTGGACTGTCAACCAAGCGAAGGCATGTCTTACTGTTTGCCTCGCCCTTTTAGAGCTATCTAAAATATCCTTCACTAAATTCAAGTGTTTTACCCCGAATACGTATGGGCAGTTCTACTGTAATAATAAGGTTAACATGCCTTATTGTTTGCCTTACTTACTGCTGTTTGCCTTAGAGCCCCTTCCCAGCAGAGGGCTGGCTGTTAGACGCGGTGTTGTGCCCTTTTTACGTGCCTTATTCCTTACTGACTTGGGCAGTGTAGTGCACGCCGTGATACGTACATGTTTGTTTGCGACGAGCGACGAGACGAACTTTGTACAACTTCATTTCGCGCATGGGACGCATCGCATACACTACCGGCCCTCTCATAAGAAAGAGACCCACAGGAAACTCAGCCTAAAAATTACGGGGAAATAAGAAAGTGGACAGCTTTTATACTGATTGTAGTGTAGGACAGATCCTTTCTCAAGTAAGAAACTCAGCCTAAAACCAAAATCTCGGTTTCTTATCAGCGGGCCGGTACTGTATCGCATCCCCTTTTCATGATCTACCGCTGAGCTGTAGGAGCCAGATATACTCCTGATTTGCATGATCTGCGATGTCTATAGATCGTGTTTGCCTGGTGGGATCTGTATGGCACGGCTCTTATTAGTTGGGTATTAGTCCGTTGGACCACTTGCAAAAGGTTAACCAATTGCTTACCCAAACTAAGCCTTATAACACTCTCCCCC
>JBBMKB010096217.1:0-10789 GCA_037833945.1 Alaria marginata | reverse complement strand
GGGCGGCCTCTCGATATAAGGCGGCCAAAATCCCTTCGCACTATACCGCCTTATATAGGCCCCACTACTGTACTATAAATGATCCCATAGGGACCCAGAGGTAGGATCCAAACACAGCGGTGACAAGTTTGGTTGTATCCACCGCTTGGTGCGAACACGCAGCAGTACAACGAGTAGTAATCACATCGTGATGTGCCCCTATCGTACAACTCCCCGCATCGTGCACCCGGGCTCTAACGCTATCATCCACAGACCAAGCAGGCGCTGTAATCGACAATTTTGGGCGTTATCTACTCATGCTCCCCTCTCAAGTCTCAAAAGGGTTCATCGGATAGTCCATGCTCGCATGCGTGTTCACGTTATGTGATAGCGGTGTTGTTTTTATCTCCGCTACGCGACATACGGTATGTTAAGTGAGAGGGCACAGAAAAAAAGCTCAACAATACTCGCGTCAAATGTAAGTACATACAAAATAAGTATAACATATCTACTGCTACGAGTACACCCGCTCCGCTTTGCTCTTTGTTCCTTCGCCTCGATCTCCATCCAAAGAAGAAACTTGTTCGTAAACCCTGTAAGTCGTGCTATACCGCTCGTGCACACCACCGTCGACAGAAAGTAAAGGAACTGCTACAGTAGTGGTGCCTCGATAGTGCCGGTATGTGCCTGCCGGAAATACCGGCAATATAGCGACAACCGGCACTACTCCGCATATTGCCAATACTGGTTGTTCCCGGATGTGCCAAGCGATTGCACAGGCACTATCGCGGGAAACCTGCACTACCCAACCGGCACTATAGAGGGAACTATACTGTACTAGACAAATGGTCCTTGCATTTCCGGCAGCGAGGGTGTACTATGTACTATCATTACCGCCGCTGTACATTACAGTAGGGGTCCCTCAGTAATGCCGGTATGTGCCTGCCAAAAAAAACGGCACTACTCCGGCAACCGGCACTACTCCGCACACTGCCACTTAAAAAGGTTGTTCCCATCTGTGCCAAGCGATTTTACCAGCATTACTGCGGTCACCGGCACTACTCAACCGGCACTACTGAGGGACCCTTAGTGTATGCATATGTGTATCTAGACGCAGCCAGGCAGACAGCAGCCATGAGCCACGAGCCATGAGCCATGACGAGGTGGCTTCGGGGATAACCAAAAACAATCCCATGCGTAGACATCTATACTTCCATGCGTAGACTACGGCAGCAGCAAAACCACTGAAACAAAAAAACGGATCCCGGAAGGCAGCGCACAGCTCCAAAAATCACTCCGAGGATCCGGAACACCAGCACACCAGAGCACCAGAAGATGACCGTGACTACCACCACCACCACCACCACTACCCACACTACCAAGGCTGCTGCAATTAGACCCTTCGGGGCTTGAGCTAGGAAAAGTGTCCAAACCAAGTGACGAGTGCAGCGTCCGCCACAAGCGGCAGCCTGGGCTGCTGGGCTGGGGGGTGGGGGGTGTCCGGTCGCAACCTAAGGAGCTACCTGGTATACGACACGGGCGTAGCTTTTGATGGCACCCGTACGTTTGCACGCTCTTCCCAGACGACCAACGCCGAATGTTAAGGGGGTCACCTTGTAGGGCACGCGCGGGTTGCAATTTGGCGTTTCGGTTTCACGACTGGCACCGCCTCCATTGAAATGCTTGGTATGCGGCGTCGACACAATAACTTTCAGGCCGTTTGCGGGCGAGGTGCAGAGCCGTTCGCGTGAATGGCCTGTACTATTGCATTTTTTGGCGGATGTATATATATGCGACTTGCTTGGGCTACGTACATATGATATATACGTGTACCACGTTTGGTTTGTTTTACTGTTTTCCCTGGGGTATTCTTCCACTTCAGAATGACTGGAGCCTGTCCTGTGACCGCGGGCTTGGTTATGCCAGTTAATGTGATAATAACAATAACAACAACAACAATTATTACTAAGTGAACATCGGAATACCCCTCCTACCATAACCCCCCCTTACCATAGCGATGGATAGACGCTTGATCATATGGCTCTTCTCGTGTGTTTGATTGTTTCGCATGGGTGGCAAAAGGGTCAATACACTGCGCTGGTAGCAACACAGTGAAGGACGTGGTGTACCGCTACCTGCGCGGTGTATGATGCATGCAACCAGGCACGAGACCGAGCTTTCCTCTCCCTCTCGCCCTCGCGATGGGGCCACACGCATGCATATACCGGTGTATCATACACCTTCTATCATCGTCAGGGTTGTGAGGCTGGCTATTAACCGCCAACAATTAGTCGGCTAGCTATTAAATAGTAGTAGACTATTACGGGGGACCATAGCAAATAGGACCTACGGTACAAACAAAAACCAATATATAATTACCTATTTTTACTATATAACAGTATTTGGTCCTATTTACTATGGTCCCCCGTAATAGTTAGACAACCAGGTAGTCATTAGACTATTACGGGGGAACGTAGTTAATAGGACTAAATATTGGTGGTAAAAATAGATAAATATACAGGTTTTTGTGTCTACCGTAGGTCCTATTAACTACGTTCCCCGTAATAGTTATTGGACTAGACTAGTTGGCTAGGTACTACTACGGTTACTTGCGTGCAGCAACCTGCCGAGCTATGGGCCTTTGCATCTCACTCGCGCCTTTGTGGCTCGACATAAGGTGTTTATCAGGTGTTTATAGAGATAGACTATGATACGTAGTTGAAAGTCAGTTAGTTGTCTCTTGCTCCGCCACCCAGCTGCTAACTACAACAGCAGTCCATCCCAGCCACCTCACAGCCCTGACACTACAAATAGTTTGATAGCACAACAATGACAACATGGCAGCACCGAGCAATTGCTGTGCCAAAAGTCGATACACACCTGGTGCCTGATACTATTATGGATAAGGTATAACATCAGCCGTCGACGTACAGTCAACTACCAGAGGGTTCATTTTCGGGTCGCCCGCATTCAAAACGTTATCACCTTTTACCTGGAGTGTAATTATATTTGCCGCTATACGACGTGCATACGGAGCGTTGCCACGTAAAATAATACCCGGTACAACTCTGACGGCTATATACCGATATACGCAATGCCACAACCTCTAAACCTGACACGGAACACACAGGATGATAGGACATTGACTTACAGTAGTTCATAGTTCACGGTCATGGGGTCATGGGGGTCACGGTGGCGGCGGATTAGTGTAGTTCACGGTGGTCGGTTGATGACACCAAGGTGGATGGTGGGTTTGCTTGTGCTGGGTGGTGAACTAGCTGATGGTGAGCCGTGGCGGGTGGGTCGTGGCGAGTGGAGGAAGGACGAGCACGGCAGGCAGGAGCAGTGTGGGTGTTGTAACGGTGCCACCAAGGCGGCGGCTTTTGCGCCTTGGTACCCGTCCGACCTTGAGCGGCGTGAAGACGAGCTGACGGCTATAACGACCTTTTCATTCGCACCAATAAACCAGGTCCATCGTCAAGTAGATACATACTGCTGTAGAAACCGTAGAAACCCATACACCAGGCAAACCAGGTACTTGTACACTAAAAAAGTATCACAGCATCAAGGATCAAAGTCTCCAGTCTCCAGGGTCAAACCCTCGCCGCTCCTTCTATTGATAGTCTGCCATTGACTGTCGATTACGAGCGAATGCAAACTTTCTCCTTACGCCAAAAAAAAACAGGGAACCCTTTTGAGATCGCCGAAGAGGACATCAAAGACCGAGCACAGGTCGTTCTCCGAAACGAAAAAAACGGGATCGGCGATTTTTATGTTCCACCAAGCACGGCAAACCAAGGTGCAGATCACACTTGCGGGTCCTTGTGAGCTAAACGTAAAGCTATCGGTTCGGGTTCAGAGAGACCTTGAGAGTTATGATCAGTGCGTGACAAGGGGTTCGTTCGGCCCGGAGATTACGGACGAGATACGTAGGGTGCTTCGAGCCCCAACGTATATATTTTGTTAGTTAGAAGTTCAACTTGTTAGGCTACTTTAGTCGCGTGACTGGAGTGGGTCAACATGTAGTTCCTCCTCACGAACACAGCAGCGTGCAGCAGCATTGTAGCAGTGTGTGAAAGCAGAGGAAGCATGCCGCAGAACACCCGGACAGCAAAGCAGCACTATTAGTATTACAGCATCGCGCAGCCGTAGCAACAAGGCAGGCAGGCAGGTACCAGGAGAACGCCATAGAAAGAGTGGCGGCGACATGCCTGACGTTCGGCTGTCTGGGTTGGACGAAACGCATCGTCGATCTCATCATGGATCGGATGCCACCTGCGTGCTGAGAGCAAGACCAGTGGGGGAGAATAGCTCTGGAGGTGTAGCGGCTTGAAAATTGTACCGTTTTACGCCGGAGCACAGGACGCCGGTTATAGGGGTGACTGCACACGCCGCCAGGAGATCGCGGCCGAGAGAGAGCAGCGTGTTGATATTCTCGTACTGCTGCTGTAGTACAGTCGTGAGCAGCCCTAGAACACTTGCAAAGCACATACCTCAACAGAATGCGCCGGCCTGACGTTGCGAAACGCGTTGCCGATCGCCTGTGCTCTGAGCAAATGGCTAGCGGAGGTGGTTACAGCAGTATACCAGGTATAAACACTTAAGATAGCGCAGGCCCCCGGAATATTTTCCAAGCCGTTTTTGTCTCCAACGGGGAGAGGGCAAACGGCGATCAATATATACCTCTATGGACGAATCTCGACGAGATCTTTCCAGAGCGACGGTTTCTATTTTGAGTATCCCCGTCGTTTTTGGAGAAAAAGGGCTCGGAAATTCATCTCAGGGGTGTGTGTTATCATGCGGTATCGTATCATATATAGCCTTGGAGGTGAAGCGGGTCGAAAGCGGTCCAGTTGTGCGCCGTAGCGCAGAACGGTGCAGGGGTGATCGCTCACCGACTCAAGGGGGGGCAGGCACTTCGACGGTGGCCGGTGGGGTGGGGTACGATCGGCGGACTTTGGGTACAAGACGTTCGATTAAAAAAGCGAAATACAACGGCAGTCAATCTCAACCACAGCAATTTCGCTGATGGATTTTTTTTTGAATATGTTCTGCTGAGTACGAGTATGATACTCGCATTATGCGTTTTCATTTTTATCACAACACACACCAACTCAGCAACGCACGCAGGCGGACGACAGTTACGAGTATCCCGCTGCGCGAGTTCCTAGCGACAGCTATAATATATTATGAATTCTAACAGCAGTAGGTCGTATATATGGTACCTGAAACGTTACTGCGGTACAACACCCAAGATAACACCCTCCCCCCCCCCCCTGCATGTCCAATATGACTTTCTCGACGACGTAGAGAGTGCACACGTGCACATGCACACGCCGAGCGATGTGCCTCTATGACATGATCTCGAGATCTTTCCATAAACAACTGTTTTCGTTGAATGCACCCCCCCTCGTTTTGGAGAAAATTGTCTCGGAAAGTTATCCCAGGTGTGCGTTATCTGTAGTACAGGCAGGTCGTACCATACAGTACCGGACACCTAATAAGAAACAGGCTAACAAGAAACGCAGGCTGAGATTTACAGTAAAATAAGAAATTCGGGAGCCTTTATGCTGACGTTAGTTTAGAATACCCCACCTCATAAGTAAGAAACTCAGCCTGGATCGATGTTTCTGTTTCTTATTAGGTGTCCTGTACTGTACCTGAAACGTTCCTGGAGAACACGCAAGATAACACACTCCATCGAACAGATTTCCAAACAGCTTTTGTTCTCGACGAACACGGAGAGGGCTAATGCTGAGCGATGTGTCTCGATGGAAAGATCTTGACGGGATCATTCCAAAATCCCTACTTTCGTTGCGTGCGCTGCCCCTCGTTTTGGACTAAATCGGCTCGGGAAATTTCAAGAGAAATATCCTGAGGGGGGGTGTTATCTTGTTGTTATCTTGCGTGTTACCCTTGTTTGTCGTACGGTACGCGGTGGCGGTAATGGCATGACGCGGATCGATTGTGACTACAATTTCGAATATTCTATCGAATATGCATTGCTGCTGCTACTTGTGTGGGCTAGATTAATCATAGAGGCACGGTATAGCACGTACGTCGCAGCTTCTGTTGCAAACAGTTAATAAGCTAGAGGGGGATGGCACGGACACACGATTTCAGCGCCACTGACTACTACTGGTGCTTCTGCTGCTGCTGTTGCTGCGTGCGGCGCCCAGCGGAGGCAAGTGTTATCACTGCTGCCGCCTGCCCTCAGGAGATCGACATAGCATACTCGTACAATAATACCAGATGTGCTTGTTCGGTGTTCGAGGGTAGCCGTGCGAATTGCGAATTTTGCGAGTTGCGAATGCAGTTTGTTGTTATCCTTCCGAGTACGAGATCCCTGGTACCTGGTACCTCATAAGCTCGAGTATGCTGTGCCTGGTGACAAGTAGGCGCGGACGCGCGGGCGTGGGCGCGGGGTGGCTCTATTTCTATGCCTCCTCGGTTCAATTGCAGTACACGGACGCAAAGTGGTGATGCAAAGACCCATGCGGGTAATTACTAACTCGAGGCTCATTAAACCTCCTGCAGTCCTCAACACGAGTCCTTACGAAGGCTCTTGCTGTTCCTGCGTTGAACAACTGCTATACGCCGAGGGAAGAGGAGCACAACCTGCACCATCAGCGTGTGTGATGCTGTGCAATGCTGCACGAATTCAAAGGGGCCAAGTTGACAGTCCCAATTGGACAGTCCCAACAAATCGAGAGGCGATATCACACCGCTCGTTTCCTGCTGCCTGGTGACTCTCTCCGCAGTCACGCTACGCACACGCACACACACATGCACTCAACGAAGACACATAACACCGCGTGTATTACACGCACAGCTCCCGACGTGGCAGCAGTATACCAGGTACTGCTCTGTACCAGAGAGATGGCAAGACGCGATAACACAACAACAACAACGACGAACGACGACGAGACGGCAATTCGAAAATCTGAATCGACTTCCCGGAACGTCACCAAGTTGCGCAATCCAAAGCTGATCACCTGATGACAGGGCCCGTCATAGCCTCAACAAGGCTGAGCATGGCGAAGTCTTGATGCCGGCACTGGGAAGCTCTCGTGGATTGCTATAATAGCGCACTTCGCAGTCAGTCGAGTCGGCGTGCCAATCCATCGCAAAGGGTATGTCCCCTTTTAGAACTATACAAAATGCTGAATAACTATGGAAACCCCTAATTTCTCACGCAGAAAAAGAAAATAAAAATACGAAAAAGTATATAGAAAAATGTGAAGAGATGACGGATGCCCCCAGGAACAAACGAATAAACGGGACAGACACAATCCGCAGTTTCTACGTAGCGGAAAGGGTTTCGTAGTCCACTTCCACAGCAGCAGCACAGCAGCAGCAGTAGTATTGTCCTCATCGCATGCTGATGTTTGCTCTTGTACATACGAGGAGCGTAGACTAGGTACGCCGCGACTACGGGATCTGTCGGCAGCGGACCTGAGTTCTTTGACAGCAACAACAGCAAAAAAAAAAAACAGCAGAAAAAAAGAGAAACGAAAAACGAAAACAGAAAACAGCCCCGTTTTAAGTTTTTTTGTAGCCAAAAAATCGGCTGCGCAGCAAGTTGCTCGACGAAACGCAACCGTTTATATCGGCCTCTTTCAGTATCGTCACCCGAGTAGCTGCTGCTGCTGCTGCGTCTGCGTGCCGCGCGGAACTAACCACTATACCCGGCGGGAGGGAGCTAGCGAGCGGAGAGGGAGCCTTGCTTTTTTGCGTCGCTGTGCGTGGCGGGCACACATGGATGGAGTCCTCGGAGAGACTGGACGACCTTGTGGCGAGGGCGCGCGCCTTGTTCGAGAGGAAGCACGGAGAGGCGGAAGGGTGCTTCGCAGCTTTTAGCCCGGCCAAAGTGGTGAGCAAGACAACACACGTAGAGACAAGAGGATGCTGATAGTGTAGACTATGCTGTACCAAACTAAACCGCTTTCTATGAGGTATGCTCATGCGAGTCGGACTACGTAATCGTATCGCACCATGTCGTACCCGTACCATGCTTTTTTTGTTGGTGCTGCATCAATATCAAATAGAAAGGGCAGGAGGTCGCGAGCGGGCGCGACCAGCTTTCCTTCCGTCTAAATCAGTAGTTGCGGGCGGCCTGCCTCGGCCCGGCTTGCCTGGTGACATGCCCCATGGCTGAAAGCAGCATGTAGGATGGGAAGAGGCCGGAACAGCTCCGCTCCTGTGAGCTGCGTTGTTGTTGCTTCCGCTGTCGGTTGGTATACATATGCATCATGGGACGTCTGCTTTTTGTTGTGCTTTGTTTGCTTCGAGCATACGATACCCGCACGAGCCCATTGTTGTTGCTGAGATGAAGCTCCGATATGAAAGCAAATCAGCCATAATCATAATGCAATTCGCAAGAAAACACTTGTAGTTAGAGTCATACATAGTAGGATGAGTAGTACCAGCAGCCGCGGAGAAGGCAGCCGCTGTCGAGAGAGAGGCAATGACCTTTTGTCACACGACACGGCATGCACCCAAAGCAGTACCCTCTCTCTCTCCCGCACACGGCGTCGTTTGCTCGCTCGGCCCGCTGCCGACAACTACGACAACGACTTTGCCCTGCGTGGGTGGGTCAAAGCGTGAGGCAAGATCGATCATGATCGCTGGATCGCCTCTCACATATTCACAGAATCGGTTCCACAAAAATGATATTTTTACGCCGTGCCGAACAAAGCTAGATTTTAGTCTTGCATGCTCGAGCTCGCGCCGGGCGGACGCCGTGCCGACAGGACAAACCGGTGTCCATTGCTTGCCCTCCCCGCGTGGCGGAGAAACGGTCGGTAGCTGGGTCTGTCGGTACTTATGTCGTCGGGTCGTGCACGTGGCAAGCGTTCGCTTCTTGAAAGCGCCTGCACGTCAAAATGGCTCGTAGTCTAGACTGTAGACTAGACCAACAACAGCAACAAAAACTACCGCTGCTGCTGCTGCGAGAAGCTTTCAATTTCAAAGCTTTTGCGTCGTACCAGGTACGCCTTTCTCGCATGACGGCGGTGTGTTGTGGTTTGTTCTGTCGTTTGTTCCTTCGCACACTTTGCGAGGTTTTTTAAAAAACATAGGAATGGTTCGGAGGGATATATCACAGAATGTTGCGTTGTTCGCGCCTTTTAGCGTACCAGGTACCAGATATTAATGTAGTGCAGTCCTGTGCATGTAGTATATGCAGGGCACTCGTCCTCTAACGTCTAATGTACAGCTGTCATACCGGAAATAAACCCTCAGTTAGTTGACTAGACTATACGTCGACGGCTGATGTTATACCTTTGTATGGCGGACATGGGTGCCTGATTCAGACACCTTAAGTGCACGCGTACAGACGCAGAGTAGCGTGCACGTCGATACCGGCTGTAACTGGATATAATGCTACAGGTTTTCTTGTTCTACACGAGTCCCTCGGTCTCGTATCCCTCGGTCTCGTACGTAAATAAACAATAAACCCACAGCCTTTTGCTGTATTTAGTACCAGGTATACTGCTGTACCTGGTTAAGTCTATACAGCATGGACGAAATAACATACTGGTATTTTCGATGCCATCTTACGTGTATGGCACTTTCTTGGATGGCACTTTCTTGGTGCGGTTTCCTGCCGTCCACGCAGCTCTCGCTCTCTGACCTCTGCCATCTGACGTGACACACCGACATGGTCATCTCATACATACACCATGCCACCAACACCAACAACATCGACACACCAACATCGTCACCAATCGAGAGGAAGGTTGTTTGGTGTTTGCCTGATTTTTCTTTACATTACAGTACAGAGTAAGACCGCCGTGTTGTGGTGTCTTTTAGTTTTCAATCGAGATTGTCACCGCTTTCGGTGCACCACGGCGGCATGAGTTGTTCTAGAACTTTCAGGTCAAACCCCGTACGGCATGCCTGGTATATGAAGACCAACGTGAAGCCGTCAATAATCAAAACCGCTCTCCGCGAAAACGACTGGAAAATAATTTGTTACGAAATTCCCATGGGTGTGAACCATGAACGACCACGACAGAGTAGATGGTAGAGTGAAATTCCAGGAATGTACTCGTACGGGGTAAACCTTTTTGTTTTGTCTAACCTCCCACTGCTACCAGGTGCCTGGTATACAGCAACAGCTATCGTTCAGCTATCGTTCGTGCAATAATACAATACGCAGCGAGCCAACACCAGGTGCCTGATTACCTGGTGGGCTGACTGCTGACTGTTGTGGTATAGAGTCCCCAATAACGAAGAAATGTATCTGAAAAGAGGAGGGGGCAAGCGTGGCAGCAAGCTCTGACAGGCCAAGGACCGCGTTTGCGCGCCTGCGCGTTTGCTGTTGCCGCTATGATACTTGGTTTGCCATTGCCCCGACTGGGGCACGTGAGACAGCTTTTTAAACGTACCTGCACATATAAATACAACCGAAGCGAGTTTCTAGTTTGCGCCGACGCCAAAAATAGGGCTTGTTTCCAGGGTCGCGTGCCCGAATCTTCGGGTCCTGGGTCCTGGCCGACGACCGGAATCTCCTAAAAAGAACAAATCGAGGAACGGTCGAGTTCTTGTTTTCAGGCACAAGTTTTTTTGCTTCCCATCATCGCACACAGCAGTTAACGACAGTGCGTACAAGCATCCACCAGCGCTGGTTCCTAGCGAGAGCTGCAGCAGTATCTTACTGTTATACCAGTGTGTGTCAGTATCATAGGGTATTAACAACTTCAAAACCTAAGTGTCCAAGGGGAAAAGTCGCCGACTGGTCTGTGGTGGCGGTGTTGATGTATTTGGTCCATGTTGGGACCAAGCCAGGTGACCACCCAGGGGGGGG
>JBBMKB010096206.1:0-10791 GCA_037833945.1 Alaria marginata | reverse complement strand
CAAACCTGAAGTGAACACCGTGGGACCCTCTTGGACCGTCATCACGGAGTTCATAAATATAAAACACGTGACCATTCTTATGCTATCTCATCTACCATTTATACGTAGATCTTACCATGTCATACCTATCATATTTCTGCGACAATGCGCCCCAACTAATATTAACGGAACGGGGCCACGATCTTACACACAGTGCCTTGTAACCGAGTGTGCCTTGGACAGAAACAAATGTTACCACTGAAAGTGGAAGCCTAGACGAAGCCAGCAGCCTCTCGCCGGCCTGGCATACAAGGAGTCAGCAACAACGCTGACTTTGTGGAACTGGAATTGGCCAATCGAACGCCTGCTTATTTATTTCAAAGGCCAGTTCAGCATTACAATGCTGGCTTTATACCTTACTAGGAGATGAGCGGCCCTCCCGCTCCCACGACGGCAGGGCCTTTTCAAAAAGGTGATCCCCAGGGTCGATACCGCCCCCCACGGTGTGGAAACCCCATCCCCGTCGACTGATCGCTGATTGGCTGGGGGTCGTAGAGCCAGCACGCGAGGAGAGTTGACCCTCGGGCCAACGTCGACGTCCCGCCACACCCAGGTCAAAAATCCTTCCATACGTCTACAAGTCCAACTGCACGACGAAGAGAGTGATCCACCAGGTCAATATCGCCCCGCACGATGTGGAAATTCCACCCTCATCCACTGATTGCTGATTGATTAAGGCTCGTACAACCGCCGTGCTGCGAGGGTTGCCCTTTCGCGACAACATCGAGGTCCATTCGCCACGGGGAGGATAATATCCCATCCCTGGATCACAGATCTCTCCACACATTTGCCACTCCAACAACCCGGGGACGAAAACGGTGATCCCCCGGGCTGATGCCGTCCCGCCTGGTGTCGAAACCCTAGTACCATCCGCTAATTGCTGATTCGCTGGGGCTCATGAAGCCAGCGCGTGACCAGGGTTGTCTCTCGGGACAACGCCGAGGTTCTACCGCATCCGGGTACGATATAAACTGTAACCCCCAGATCAGAAACCCTCCCATACATGTATGGTTCTAACAACCCCAGGACAAAAACGGTGACCCCCCGGGTTGATACCTCCCCGCACGATGTGGAAACCCCACCCCCCATCGGCGGATGGATGCTTGGCCGGCGTGTGTTTTACCTGCGCCTTGGGGGCTGTGGGGTATTAGGCTCGCGACTACTAAGTTGCAATACGTGGTGTTTATACTGCTGTAATAGGTACGTGGCGGAGTTTTATCATTCACGAGTTCTGCTGCTATTATGCATTTCATGCCATGTACATATATTAAATACTACCAGAGGTATATACCACTTTCTGACTGCGGACGGAAGTGTAACGACCGTTTGGGGTTTACATTTATGTCCCAATGGCCCGTACATTTTCGTTTGAGTGGTACCAGGTAAATCACAGCATACTAATAATACAACGAGAACCAAAATACTCTACCCCAAACTTTACATTTATAGCCCAATGGTCCGTACATTTTCGTTCAGAGTGGTACCAGGTACATCACATCACACAATTAATACGACGAGTACTACTATGCTCTACCTTATAATGCCACTGGGCAACGCAGATAAAGCGCCACATGCAGAGCCGTGGCTGTACCGCTAGTGATATACTAATAGGGATATAGACAGAGCGCGGATGGAACTGCCACCAGTCTCATGACGACTATATCAAGATACGGTGGTGGTCCCGTTTTAAGGCTACCTACGTAGTGACAAGCGGCTTACAGTCGCCTTATAGCCGCCCTCGTCAAATAGCCGAATAGTACCTATATAAGGCGACACGCCTTATAAGGTACCGTGACTATATAATCCAACTCGTCCTATATATCATAGGTACTATTCGGCCGCGTGCGAACATAATACCTTGTTGAGCGCTAACTTTGATTGTTGGAGCTGCGACGGCACTTATTATGTGCTACTGTGTCCCCCTGTTGTGAATTTGCTCGCAAGCTATACGCCAAGCGCAACAACCTTTGACCAGGATTGTCTACGACAGAGCGCAGCTGTGGAGCGATACAGTACCTGATAAACCATCAGAAGCTCGCTGGTGTTTTTAGTTAGTACGATTCTAATCGTCTTGATCTACTGCACCGCACTGCACCTTGGGTACGAAATCCATTGTGCTACGTAAAGGAACGCCGGACTCTGAGACACTCACGCGAGCTAATAGTAGCGTTCTAGCGAGACCCGAACATGATTTGCAAATAGTTCCAGTAGCGCTCTGCCATGAACGCTCTAGTGTCCACTTGCTTGATCGACCTCTGACTGGCCCAAACAACTTACATAATCCAAAGCAACCCTCGTGTGAGTGAACAGTGCAGAGCCAGAGGCACCCCTGCATAGCAGTAGTCGACCCCCAGGACCATACGGTCCCTAGTCCCTAGGACCATACGGGCTTATACTTTCACAACACACCTCCAAAGGGAGTACTATTAATACATACCAGGTACCTGGTAAAATATAGCAATTCAGCGGAGGGATACCTCTCCAACTAGTGGTCAAAAGGGGGGATCTGCTTGCCCCCTCCAGCGCCGCGGTATCGGTTGGCCGAACAACGTCCCCCAAAATTTTAACAAAAGGGTGTGCGTACTCGGCGTGGGCTCCGGGCGTGTAGCGAGCGTGTCATAATTGAATTTGAAGCCGTCATGCTATGGCTGTGATACTCTGTCTCCAGCCAACTGGTTCAACCGAGGGCCTTGCCCGGTGATATCAGCAAAACCCCTTCCTAAGGGCTAGCTGGGACGATGAGGCGGTTTGCAAACAACTCGCCATGTTGAACAAATGGGGACGGTGTGAAAACGACACTAGACTGAGGCCGACCTCACCTGTACGAAATTCCTAAGAGATTTGTCTCTTTGGTTCTCCGTCGCGAGTAAAAAAACAATAGCAAATTTTGAAGCAAAATCCTGCGTTAGTCCGCATGCACTCACAAAAACGTTTTTCTCGAGCCGTCTATTTTTTTTCGAGCCGCCTATTCTCTATCGGCTGCAGGCATGACACGGCCAACTTTTCAAGAATCGGCGGGACGTTGATTTCCAAGGCGAGGCCACCAGTAGAGGTAGCTGGGATCGACACTAGCCGCCTGCGACAAGCCACCCCCCCCCCGTGCAGTGTGTGCTAAATGGTGCGATTTCGCTGAAATGATGCTTCCAAACGCGGAGTTCGTAGAGTTTTGGTAAATAATCTGGATATTTTGCTAGGGGATACTTCGTTAGACTTGATCTTAGTAGGTTGCTGATTAAATGACCAGTCTCATGCGAGCACGTGCAAGCCCTGGTTCTCTATGTCGTTGTAGCTGCCCATATCGGTGAGCCTCTCTCTCCTCAGCAGCCAGCACCACCACTCCCCCCAGCTCTCCTCTCATTTGGCCATGTGCCATGCCAGTACCGATTCGTGCCTACGTGTATAGTTCGTTATCCTCGAGCACTCGAGCACTCGAGCACGAGAACCGCTGCAGAAAGACGACGAAGCAAGATTGATACCACTCACTCTGGGCGGAAATATAAAGACAGTTGGTTCGAAAAGTTAATAATCAAACGGTCTCTATATTTAAGTCCACATATATTTAAGTCCACATATGTAGCAGGTACACCCCGCAGCCCGTAGTACGCACGATCGAATCACCGATCGCTTGCAAAATATCGGCACAATATACAAGGTTTCTGCGTCTGACGACGCAACGCTTAGTGAAAGCGATTCTGCTTCAATTGGTGTGCTGATGATCGATAAACGAAAACATTTATAGGATTTGTGGGCCAATGATCGGTATTATATGGTATATATACGTGCATATACTATATTATTAAACTTGCCAATACCCTTTCTCTTTCTCCTTGTCGTAGTTCGTTTTGTTACTGCGGTACCGTTAATCGAAGATCATTATTTACTGAATGAAAAATCAACACTGCCCGCTTTCTTGTTGATTCCCAACACTTTTTTTCGGATACCTCCCCCTCCGGCCCCTGACTGGACACACATACATGATATCCATAACCTGTATCTGCAACCTCGCCATCACCCTTAGGTATTATAGTATCATAGGGATCTCTAAAAGACAGGTAGGTGCTGGATAGCGCAAAACCGGTATGAAATGTGATTTTTGACAAATAGAAAAAGAGAAACGATAGGGAGGGGTGACATATACTACTACTGTACTGCTGGTGTACCCCAGCTTCGTTTTACCAGCCTCCTCTCCACTCTTTCCGACCTCCCATGTTATATAAAAAAGGCTCTTAGGAAACCGTTCGCGCAGCAACCCGCGAACAGTCGATTACGTATAATATGTATACCACTCCGTATCTTGGCCCGGAAATATTCAGACCCCGACCGCGTGTGCGAGTCCCGTGGTGTACACACTTCAATGCCTGCTGATTTTTTTGATGCGATCGTTACCTCTCGTTTAGAACCAGGCAGCCAGGTCGGCTGGTGCTTTACTCAAGACGCGTGAGTCCATACGACCTAGAAGGCGTTTTGGCTTGCTACGTACGTATCAGTAATACGTGTGACTTGTGCCGCACACCGAGCATTGTTCTATATCCTAGAGTCATCCCACGGTAGGGGTTGTACTTTTTGGGCAAAAACGTTTCTGACCGATTGAGCTCTTCAAGTAAGTGAGGAACTACCGGTTAGCAGGACAATTTACAAGTATATTTTTGTTTTAGGACTACTTGTAGCGCATACAAATTTTGGTCGGGATGCGCGAGCGAATTTATCCCAAGTCATGTTTCTGGTGAGATACTGAGGTCCTTATGTGAGGAGCTCAGAAACGTCTGCGGCACCCCTTCCATGGGACGACTCCCTAGCGTACCAGCCGGGAAGTCGAAGCAAGGACCAACATGAAAATGTCGGCCCTCAGGCACTAGCAGAGGAGTCACCAACTTATTACACCCTTCACGAGGACATTCACACCCCGCAGCACGTACGATCGAAGCATAACACGCAGCCTGCGAAGGTGAGTTTCGACGAAATCCTCGATCTCACAGGCGAGGCAGGGTGAGAGTAGGTGTCCCTTTATTAGTATTTTTAAAGATTATAAAAATTGAATATCTGAATTTATACTTGACACGTGACCGAGACCACAGCACTCTCACTACGACGCAGTATCCCCGACCCAACCGACCCCGACGCGGGCGGGTCGAAAACAACCATTTTCGTCCGTCTTTGTTTTTGATTATCACACGCCCCGTTGGTGAAAACTCTTTGATTCCTTTCTCAAACTACTGTTGCACTTTGTTTGATGCCATTCAACAACTAGTTATTAATACCTCGTAGCTATAATCCCTTTTACGGAGGCCAACAATAAATACACACAAGGCGGATTCCCTTTTTTTCGCATCTGCTTAGAGTAACTGTGTTTTTGGCTTTGTTTTCCCTTCTTTTTTTGCTGAAAGAAAATGCTTACATATGGACATGTCAACGCAGGAAGGTACAGACGCACGCAGGGGCCCTATTAATCCTCGATTACGTTCCACGGGAAGCTGAGGACTCCATCTTTCCAAGGTGCTACTTGTAGCCGAAAGTATGAGGTTGCAGACGAGGCAGAGAGGAGTGGAAACAGGGGGTTCTTGGGACCCTTGTATCATACCTCACGAACGACAAAGACATAATATAAGGTAGGACATTTACGGGGGCGAACTCGTGAGCTTTCCAATCATCATGCCAGATACATACGATATCTTTCCGAGCAGAATGTGGGTTGGACCGTGCTCCCCCGTTCAAAAGTAGTGTGTGTTTTGAGGACCTATTCTTACCCACCTCTTATTCGCTTAGAACCGTATACTTTCGGCGCTGCAGGTTTATATATTATGCATAGGATCGTTGGAACGCTGAGGTTTTCAGTTTTCCACCGAAACTACCCACCGCATGGTTTTAGTGTCCCTCTGTGTGTCGGCGTGAAACTACCCACCGCATGGTTTTAGTGTCCCTCTGTGTGTCGGCGCGGCAGCTATCAATAGTAGTGTGCCCAGATAAAAATACGCTCCCTGACAAAAATTGCAAAACTACTGGGCCCAAAGCAATTATTCCGATATGAAGAAAAAGTTATTTTGAGGGCATATTTGATGGGCCTCCGTAGATAGAGTTGGCAAATAAATCAAGGGGTTGCGAAGATATGATTATTGCTTGTTTGGTGAAACAGCAGTTGCTTGAGACTTTTTGAATAGTTGCTTGTTTCGTTTGTATATATCATACCTACGTTTAGAGTCTGCATACTAAAACCGGTATACGTACCTATACGGAATTTCAGTATGGCTATACCAAAATCCATACGATTAGTCTAAATGTCCACTAAAGTAGTACCTGGTACACTTTTTAATTGTATAATATATACCAGGTACTAGTAGTTTATAATGGACACCCTTAAACCCATACACTTATTTGTTATGGCGATTACGTATACAATGCTAAAATCCATATAGCGAAAATGAGCAAATAGCCAACAAGACGACGCTGATTCTGATTAATAACAGGCCCCGTACAGACACGGGTCCCTGCAGGTTTCTCTACTGGATGGTCCCAAGGTGCCACTCACTTGTGTTCTTTAGATGCTGTTATCTTGTCATTAGTCGCGTGTAGGAACGCCGGGAACTCACACTGAAAGGGGTGCAGCGAAAGCGTTCTTCCCAATTCGAAACGCACATACATGCGTCCAAGGCAAACCTTTCGAAAACGCTTTTATATCCCGGTGACGAAATATCTTGTATCCTAGAGCCTTTCAAGAAGCTCCTAGGGCAACACCATAACACACGACATGGTTGCTTTGATTGTGCTTACAATAAAAGGGCCCATACAAACAGGGAAAACTTTAAAACAAAAATCTTAAAAACGTTTTGTTTGGGGGGAAACGAGGAGGGTGTCCAAATGCAGCAAACACCCGAAACCCGAAAGCTACGATAAAAAACCGTAAAAAGCCAACGTTCGAGGTGGGGAGCAAGCACTATAATGCACCATCCAGCTCGGTAGAGGCGACGCCCAGCCCTGAAAAAAGAGAGGAGTGTGCCCACACAACTAGCCGACCATACTCTGCTGCTGCAAGGGCATCGGTATCCCGATGCGCGAGATTGGGGCTGGATAAAGCACAGGTGCTGGCCAAACAGTATCATCATTTGCTAGAACACGCGATTTTAGGTTGTACATCCGCAGTCAACTCGATCGGGGGCGGCGCCACGGGACGCCACGGGCCACAGGTTGGTCTGCGGGTTTTGAAGCTGCATTGACTGGCACCAGTTGTTCGGGTATTAGCTCCTGTCTGTCTTCTGTGTCTCTCGTCCACGCGGCGTTGGCACCTGTGGTTGTCGGCGTGGTGTTAGTCCTCGCTCGGGTGCGGGTAGTCATTTTGAGGCCTTTGGCTTTTAGGCTTCGGTTTCTCGAATTTTTTAATCGTTAACTTATCGAGAAATCTAAAAACAGCAAAAAATATAGTTAGTCGGACTCGTGCGGCCTCGGTGTGGACATTTGGCCAATCTGAAGGAGTTAATCTTCCTATCTCAGCTTCAATTCTGTTTTTATGTTTTATTTTTAGGTTCAAAACGCCCCGTTTGTATGGGCTGCAGGAAAGCCAAACGAACTTGATTACGCATGCTTATTTTAGGTGCTCACCACTGGTGCTCACCAACACAAATGCGTACAGCTACCACAACTTGCGTGCATGTTTGGATCATAAATGACTTTCCGGGTATATCCAGCACTCCCAGAAGTCGCGGAACTAGCGGCACGACAACATCCAGTGGGAGTGGTGGGGGCGCTGCAACGGCCAAGGCGAATGTGAAACCGGCCAGGACGTACCCAAGTCTCTGCCAGAAGGACGGGCAACATAATTCACGACGTCCAGGGGGAGTCTGCGCGACTTCCAAGGGGAATGGAGATTCAGCGAACGTTTGTCCAAGACAGGAGGATGCTGTTTTCGCCAACATCCACATCGATTTCCATCCACTTGGAACTGCTTCCGAAGTTCGAGGTTTTTGAGACATTGTAAGTGCATGTGTTGTTGGTGGAGGAGACGTTCAAGCTTACCTGTTTAGCTTGCCACCGTCAGTGGAGAATGAAGGCATGTTTGCCCGTCATCCACGCGTATGCGCCCAACTTCGTTTATTGCGACCGGACGGTGTCCACGGAAAAGGGGAACGTTTTTCCGATACGACAGGGTTGTAGTGATACCCGGGTAAACGCCTGGTGTTCGCGAGGGTACTGTGGGTACTGCGTTGTTCGAAGACGTCAAGCTATGACGACTCATCCCACGGTAGGGGTTGCACTTTTTGGGGTCAAACGTTCCTGGCCGGTTGAGCTTCTGAAGTGAGAAACTACCGGTTGGTATGATCATTTTACGAGCGCATTCATTCGTTGTAGGACTAGCGGATAGAAATGTTGATCGGGGTGCGCGAACGAAAATCTTGGAAGTCATGTTTCGTGTGAGAGCCCCTCATGTTAGGAGCTCAGAAACTTACTGCTGCACTCCTACCGTCGGGTTACTCTGACACACTCACCTTTAAGACGTTGTCGGTTGGAGTGGCCATTGATGAGCGCCGTTCAATTAGACAGAGACGCGTGTACTCGTCACCTTAAACGGGCAACATTGGTGTGCTTCACGAGATTTGGAAGAACTTTCGCCCGTTGCCACTTTCCGAAAATGATTTTCTTCTTGTAACAGCTCCCGGGCGTATGCGCACACGTCCCCTGTCAGTACCCTACATCGTACGCACGGCCACACCCAGGACGTCGTGGTCGTGGTCAGGGAGACGGTATAGTCCAGGTGCCTGTCGATTTATTTATTTCACCATAGGCCAGGTGCGATGGATACGTCTAGGAGATTTTTAGCCGAAAACTGCGTAACTCAGATGCCCTTTCTGAGGTGGAAATAGTTAGGTCTTGTAAGGTTCCTCGAAGGACCCTTCGGCGCCCTTCATAGGAAATTCAACATCGCGCAAGTCGTTTCCCCTACACTCAGGCTGCAACCCAATGGCTTAGTCGACCGGCGTTCGGGTTGACCGAAGAGGCCGTTTTGGCTGCCAGGATTCCAGATCCGACTATCTGCCCGCACGTGAAGCTTCTTTCGTTCTAGTCTTTGAGGACGGAGGCTACGCCATGCGTGTGTCGTAAATGGTCTCTTGATAGGTTTCATAGGAATCGTACGCAATGCAGCGCTGAAAATACTCTTCGGGGGAAACACTAACGTGTTGGGCATACAGAGTTCGGACGCGATAACGGCAGTTTGAAATAACGTACCAACAGCACAATATACTTGTACCTGCGAGTGTGGAACGTCACACAAACCAGAGGACAAGTAGGCAATGCTCACCGAGCGAAACACACTCGATGTCCGTGGAGTAAATCACTACGGGGACTTCCGGAGTTTGGTGTTGCGTGACTACGCCTTCAGTCCAATCGCCAAACCTAGGACCTGTACGTTATGTACTGCGGCTCTTGGTCGAAGGCTGCATTTTTTCCAACACACACTAGTATATTGTATATATTCAGCCAACGCTCAGTGCCCCGCGCATTCTACGTATCATCACGTGCTGATCACATAGCTTTCCGCCCCCGCAGACCCCGTTGCTGTCACCGTAGGTGGGAGCACTCACGCTAGGCCAACCGAAACCAACCATGCCTGTCATACCCCCCCCTTGAAGATCTCCTTGGAGTCGCCGCAGCATCAACGGCAAACCCCTTCGTTCGCAAAGCATCAACGGTAGTATACGTGTAACTGGTAGACGAGGCGTGCCGAAGGCGGTGAGTACGTTAGAGCTTAACCTCCCAACTCGTTGCCTGGACCGTCTAAGCCGCAGCTTATTCCGCAAACGGTACGATGAATACACTGTTATTCTCGAGACTCTGCCAATACTTCCAACCGACTGGTTCTTGTTCGCACCCCTTGAAGCCTAGGTTGTTCTACCAGGGAAGGCGATAGCGGATGCACCGTCTACGCAATCCTCCTCGAAGCTGGGAGGAGACACATCAATAAATCAATACCGCCTCAAGGTACTCGTCCGAAACCGGGGCGTGCAGACGTCCACGTCACCGATAGCTAAGCATGAATACTTACGTTCCAGAGCTCATCAAGGTCTCTTCGACCCCCCCGGCGGCCTCCTCGGCCACCGCTACAGAAAAAGGAGAAACGTCTTCCGACTTTGGCTCCCCGGGGGAGATAACAATGTTCCAGCTCGTGAAAGTGACGACGAACATGCCAAGGGAAAATAGGCAGAATACGAGGTGGCCGTCCAACGGGAAAGGGCGGGGGCGGTTGATGGACCAAGCGAAGATGGTGGAGAAGACGGTTGGACCGGCTCCTGTCGCCAGCGAATTTAGCATCATCGAGAGGCCGTTGAGAGTGCCACATTGGGAAGGGTCTACCGCCTTGTTGATCGCCAGAGACATGTTAATGAACATCTGTTGGGGGGAGGGCAGGCGGCGTATAGGAAAGAGAGGGGGAGAAAGGTAGCGGAGTGGAGGAAGAGGCAGATAGGGTGCCGCGTTAAGGATGCCCTGTTCTTAGTGCATCATCGCGGCACCCTGTCCACGCAGCTCTAGAACCTGGGGAATAGGTTAGGCTCTGCAGACACGTCGAATAGTGGAATTGTCAACCCTGAAAGTGCTCAGGCAGAACGAGTTGGCGGGGATAGGTAATACGCTACGACGACTGCTTTACCCGATGCTACCACCGGTGCAATTGAGAGAGAGAGACAGACAAAGAGAGACAGAGAGAGAGAGAGAGAGAGAGAGAGAGAGAGAGAGAGAGAGAGAGAGAGAGAGAGAGAGAGAGAGAGA
>JBBMKB010096195.1:0-10793 GCA_037833945.1 Alaria marginata | reverse complement strand
TGACGTTGATCATACCGTCCTCAGCATGATTTTTACAGCTTTTTGGCGTCTTGCTGCCCTTCACGTTAAAGTAAGGTTGCCTCATATGAGCAAAGCTTACTGTTGACGTTGACCATGCCATCCTCTGCATGTTGCTTGCAGTATTTACCCGTATTGCTGCCGATTGCGTCGAACTTCGGCCGCTTCCAGCACGCATCTTCTGAGCAACGCTTACCTAGGACGTTCAGCATGCCGTCATCAGCATGTTCTTTGCAGTACAACGCCGTTCTGCTGCCCTCGACATTAAAACATGATCGCCTCGTGCATGCGTCACGTGCGCAACGCTTACTGATGACGTTCACCATGCTGTCTTCAGCATGTTCCTTGCAATATTTTGCCACGTTGCTGCCCTCAACATTAATGGTAGGTTGCTTCGAGCACGTACTCCCTGAGCATCGTCTACCGTCGACGTGCGCCATGCCGTCCTCAGCATGTTGCTTACAGTATCTCACCTCCTTGCTGACCTCAGCATAAAAGTATGGAATATTCGAGCACGCGTCATGTGAGCAAAGCTTGAAGGTGACGTTCACCATGCCGGCGTCAGCATGTTGCTAGCAATATTCCGCCGTCTTGTTGCCCTTTACATTATAGTTAACTCGCTTTAAGCACCCAATCTCTGAGCAACACCTACGGTAGACGTTCACCATGCCGTCCTCAGCATGTCGCTTGCAGTATCTCGCCTCTTTGCTGCCCTCGGCATCAAAATATGGAATTCTCGAGCACGCGTCATGTGAGCACACCTTATTGGTGACGTTCACCATGCCGTCTTCAGCATGTAGTTTGCAGTATCTCCTCGTCTTGCTGCCCTTTAGGTTAAAGCAAGATCGGTTGGAGCAGGCATCATGTGAGCAAAGCTTTCTTATGACGTTCACCATGCCGATACCAGCATGTTCCTTGCAGTAAACCGCAGTTGTGCCACCGTCGACATTAAAGCTTGGTCGCCTTGTGCAGTCGTCATTGGAGCATATGTTGCTGGTGACATCGACCATGCCGTCGTCTGCATGTTGCCTGCAGTATTTCCCCGTCTTGCTGCCAATTACGTTGAAGATCGACCAAATGGAGCACTCATCCTCTGAGCATCGCTTAGTTACAGCGTTCACCATGCCGTCGTCAGCATGTTGCCCGCGGTATTTCTTCGTGCTGCTGCCGTCCACGTTAATCGAAGGGCGTTTGGAGCGGGCTTTACGTGCGCAACGCTTGATAGTGACGTTTACCATGCCTTCTTCAGCATGCTCCTTGCAATACTTCGCCACCTTGCTGCCATCTACATTAAAGTTAGTTTGCTTCGAGCACGAGTTATCTGAGCAACAATCAGAATAGATGTTGACCATGCCGTCCTCAGCATGTTGTTTGCAGTATTTCGCCGTCTTTTTACCCTCCACATTAAAACTCGGCCGCTTCGAGCATGAATAATTGGAGCAACCATTAATTAGAGCGTTCACCATGCCGTCTTTAGTATGTCGCCTACAGTACATCCCCGTCTTACTGCCCTCTACGTTAAAGTAAGGTCGGGTCGAGCAGGCGCCATGTGAGCAAACCTTGCTGCTGACGTTCACCATGCCTTTATCAGCATGTTTATTGCATTATACCCCTGTCTGGTTGCCCTCGAAATTGAGGTTGACGCACATTTGGCATTGGTCATGTTGGCAGCGCCCCATTCCAGCCACGGCGTCGGACGACGACTCTTCTCCGGTCGCTCAACGGGGACGGCGTGCACAAGTGGAGCTCTCCCAGCCGGGATATATACACCTGTCAATCGTGGGATCGTTAGCCACGACCAACGGTTAGTGCCTCGTAAACGGAGATTATTGTCAGGTTAGGGTTTTGGTTTTTCACACTTCGCCATGGCCGAAGCGCGGGCGTTGTCGCCATGTAGGCTCAACCTTCGGGAAGGACATACAAATGCATAGAAAAAAAGGGAAACTGTTATGGCTATCGTCGGTACAACGAGGAACAAAGCGGCAAGGACGGGACACCGTCGTGGCGTGTGGTACCGCCATCGTATCTCCCCGGCACTGCGTCGTGAATCACTTATTCGCGATCACGATCGGTCTGACTGTGATAAGTGGACAGTGATTTTCCGCCAGCAGTTTTACCGTGTACAACGCCTGATACAACTTCCCAGGCACATTGTGGGCAATGAACCTTTGTTTGAAATCTCCTGTGTTGTCGTGGTGTCTGTCCCTTGGTCGCTTTCGCGTGCACGAAAACGTGTGCTGGAAAGGCAGGTGTGTAAACCGTCAGCAGTTGTACAGGCGGCATGGCGTTATCATCACGGATGACCTAGGCTACCATAGTGTAACGCCTTCCTGGTTACTCTATCGGGTAATTCGGGGTTCGTTCACTAAAACATTGCCCAATATCGTTGCAATGAATTTTATTTTCCTTATTATTCTTGTCAGTTACCTGGGCCATGGGGATGTCGATACGGTTGCGACTGCCTTGATTGCTGTAACAGCGGAACCACTGAGACACTGAATCTGGGACGTAGTCAGCGCTGACTGAAACAGTTCAGTGGTTTTGTTTATATGTCGAACAACGATTCGTTGTCGCACCGATAACATTCTCCGTGGTTGATCAAGCACCTAACCAGCGCCTGGTTTATCCTTGATATAGTCCTTTCCTCGTTTGACAGATTTATTTCTATAGTGATTCCCTTTACCTACGACCACTATGGGGGAGTGTTCTTGGATCGTGATTATCTCCACTTCCTTCGCCCTCCATTGTCCCGGGATTAGGCAAACACGACCTCAGTGGGATTTGGAACCCTACAGTTTCATAATTCGTCGTAAAGGCTAAACCACGGAGTCACTGACTCCGGGAAGACCAAGCAACGTAGTGCTTTGGCCTTCATGGAGAATAATAGAAGCCCTGTGTTACGAACTAACCATGGTTTAGTGTTTTAATATTTATAACGAACGAATAAAGTCTGGGGTACCAAGTCACACCAAGGCCGTCATTTCCCTTTTAATGGGAAACAAAAACAAACCATGTTGAGAAGACGGCGATAGAACAACACAAAACCATGACGGTCGGAGATGACGTGGATCACATTCTACCGTCACCCACAACAAAAAGACCATACAAACATAAAGGGCCGGTTGTTATATACGTGGAATCGAATAGTTACGCTTGTGGACCCGGGTATGTTTACATTTGTGACTTCGGAATTTTATTTCTTCCTGCGCAACGTGTTTCAGTCGAGGCGACCGCGTCTTACAAAGCACCCCGGTTGTCGAACACAGTGTACGCAGGTGCCGGTAGGAACGTCCGAAAGCGGTAGCAATACTCGACAGAAGACTATCAATACCAGTTCAATTTTTTCCTGTTGTTACTGCAGTGAGCTTCAATGGGTCGAACACTGTCGATGCATCGGTACTGGGGCGGTGATGGCCGTTTATTCGCCCAACACGATATTTCGCTCGCCTGATGCGCAGGTGAAAGCCTTCGACAATGTGCCGAACGAAGTATGATATTAATTCTGCCGTCTGCCACAATATTGTATCTACAGCACAGGCGGCGACGGCAGGTGTGATTATAGAGGGCAGGGGCGGAGAGCAGAATTTGTGTTTCTAACCATGATTTGGTAGGGTCGGGGCGCTCGTGATACTTTACTTCGATGCACGTTTTCGCGCAAGACGCCGTGTAGCCGACGGGAAGAAATTCAGTGCTATAGTGTGTGATATTAGGTCCGCGATATGAATTTTTGGTGTTTGTCTCTTATTCACATTCACGGAAGGTTGGGTGTCGTACGGATATTTAGGACGGCTTCGCCGGGAGGCCTGGACGCTCGGCAGTTGATAAATTAACGGCGAGGGATGTGCCGAACGAGCCCACTGAGGAAACATACGAAACATATGAAGCCTTTGATAGAACGTATGTATGCACGTTCTCATACCATGCATGCCTACATACATACACCCATGTACAATCGCTCGGCGTTATAGTGAAACCTCAAGGCATAAATATACCCGAGAATTACGATAAAATCAAGGGGAAACGAGATAGACACGAGAAACAGCCGAGGTTTGCCTTTGACGGCAACGTTTATCGCAGAAGTGCTCCCACTTCCGGTGCGATTTTGATTGTCCACCCAGGCAGAATTTGTCAAATCGTTCCAAGGACCCAGCCACAGCACGTGTCATCCGTTAGTTTAAGGGGTTGCGAGGTATTTCAAGACCGGTACAAAACCTGGTCCCTAGGCGAAGCGTTGTCGCGAGCACTTTTATCTTTGGGCTGTTCTTCCGATTATTATCCTTAAAACGCACGCAATACATTTAGTTCGGTGGCTCAACCGGTTCTAGGAAGCGCAGCGTATAACCAGAAACCGGAAGACATTGAGGGGAAACGGACCAGCTGTTAATACCCAGTTTACTGAGGTTGCCTGTTACGTAACCTGTCAAGCTCTCCGTTCGTCCTGGTCAGAATGTCCGGAAAACCATATGACTGGAAACGGTACAGCGGTGCTTCTCACGCCATTTTACGGTATCATATTCCTCAGTCGGACCTGGGTCGACACATGTCAATGAGACCCCACCCCCCCCTCGGCTACTCCCCGGCGGGGGTGATGCTCGGGCCTGCGGCTCCTCCAACACGTGCCAGAGCCTGTGAGGAGTGCGCCACCGCCCTTGCTCAGGCGCTGAACTAGGGTTGGGGCATGGCCGAGCCGGCGGTGATAGCCAGCCACGCTGCAGAAATTGTACCCGAGGACTTTGTCGACGCGGCAGTCTTGCCTGCGGACGCAGCGTCGTGTATTGTCGCGGAAACTGTGGGGATCGTAGCGAACGGAGACGAGAAGCCCGAACTCGCGTGAGTAAGCACCAAAGTCGGGAAGGAGATGGACGTGGCGAGTCGGGGTTGCTACCCCGTTCACGTTGGCACTTTGGCAATAATTAGGATGGACGAAGGAAGGAGAAGAGAGACGAATACTCTGATTGGGAAAAACGGAGGATGTAAGGGGGGAAAGGTGAAGCTCGAAAAAAGAGAAGTAGACGTAGGGGGGATCAGAGGGCAGCTCGAAAGCTACGCGCAGATGCGAGGGCTAGGTCCAGAGCGGGGGAACCAGTCATGGGTACTTTCAACATGCGCACGCTTGCTTTCAAGGGTGTGAACGGCATAGGCCACGCCGAGGCCATCTTAAGGGTTTACGAGGATGTAGGCTGTGACGTCATAGGATTGCAAGAAGTGAGGCGCGATGGATCATGTTCTTTAACGGCGGCGGGATATGTCGTATTTTGCTCGGGAGCAGACGGGCCCAACAAGAAGAAGAGAAACCACCTTGTAGGAATAGCGTTTGGAGAGTCTGTCGTGGCAGGGGTGGATAAGGATGACATCGCGATCGAGTGCATTAGTGCTAGATTAATGAAAGTTCGCATCCAACTTGAAGGGGAATTTGTTGGCGTGTCTTTTGTTGTAGGCTATGCTCCCACTCTCGATAAGAGCAGCGGCGAAAAATACCGTTTTTAGACTTCACTTGGCGAGGTGGTTAAGAGGGTTCCCAGTGGGGACCACCTCTTTGTCCTGGTGGATACGAATGCTCGTACCGGTGTACGAGGGACCGGGCAAACCGACCGTAAGGTGCTGGGTGCATACGGGCGTGATGGACTGAACGACAACGGAGAGCGATTATTTCTCTACGCAACAGACAACAAGCTCGTATTGCTCAATGCATCCTATGCCACCCCCGCTCGTGGTATATCGTACACGTTTCAAAGCCCACACCGAGGAACGGCCCAGTACACACTCGATTACATCCCGACACGGCAAGATGATAGACGACTGGTACGCAATATGTTGGTGTGGACCCCACCCACGGAAGACGCTGAGTCGGACCACTGTCTCGTCTTCGGACATATTCGCCCATTTGGACGGTATTCATTGAATTGACGTAAGCGAGTAGGCAAGGACCGGCGAGCTATTGAGCTACTAAGGTTAATGGCGGACCCGGATCTCTGAGCGGACCATAATAAACCAGTAGCCACCAAGTTTGTCCCCCCGCTACCTGGTACAACTACGCGTAACGATGACGAAATGCCCAGAGTACTAACCGAGACCCTACTGTCGATTGCGGCTGATATAGCGCCCCCTATTCGGCGAAAGCAAGTATCGAGGGGTTGGATGTTCGACGGAGGAGAGAGGAGGTCGAGTTGGATTCACGATGTCGGGCTAGGGAAGACACGAGGAAACAGCTTCGTTCTGCTCCAAATGATCGTAGTCTATGGGGAGCCTTGAAGGTGGCTGGCAAGAAGCTTGAACGAAGAAGGGCAGAATATGTAGAGAGGTTCTTCGAAGAGTACGTCCGCCGACTAAAAGGGCGCATTCGAGAAGGCGATCAGTTTGGCTTTTACAAGCATCTCAAGGGGATGGATGTGGGAGGGAAGAGGATATTTTAACTCGCAGTATACCAAGGACGAGGAAGGTCGATTGCTGGGGGACAATGCCCTCATCCGCGAGCGTTAGGTGAGGTGGTTTCGTACACTGCTAAACACCAAGTCGCCTACCCTTGACCCAACCATTGTGAGTGAGCTCAAAGCGGGGTCCCCGTGCAGACTACTGGACGATGTACTGTCTGAATACGAAGTAGAAGAAGCGATCCGTGCGATGGCGAACCGCGAGGCGGTCACGCCTGATGGCCTGCCGGCCGAACTCCTGAAGGTCTTGGCCGACGACGGATAATCGGACACGCTCGGAACGTTCGACGAGATTATCGTCGCCGTGTGGAGGGGAGGTGGCGTGCCGCAGCAATGGAAATATGTTACGATCAAGGTACTGCATAAGAAGAAAGATTGGACGGAGTGTGGCAACAATCGTCGTATCTCCCTTGTAGCTCACGCCGGCAAAGTACTTCTCAACGTTATCGCGGGTCGCCTTAGTGATAACTGCAAACGTGAAAACATTTTGCCGGAGGAACAGTTTGGGTTTAGACCCCAGCGATCGATGGTCGACCTCATGTTCGTAGTACGACGCCTGCACGAACCTGCGCAGAAGAAGGATACCCCCTTGTATATGTGCTTTATCGACCTCACGAAAGCATATGATTCCTTCGACCATACCCTTGTGTGGCTGTTATTGCCCGTTTTTGGCGTGCCACCGAAAATGCTCGCCGTTATCCGCCAGGTCCCCGACGGAATGCAAGCGTGTGTGCGTTGGATGATTGGGAGTGCTTTGATAAGTTGGCCGTGGAGCAGTGTCTCCGGCAAGGCTGTGTGCTTGCGCCACTACTGTTTCAAATATTGTTAATGGCGGTACTGCGTGTGTCCGAGAAGCGCTTCCTCGCTGGTACAGCCATCATGGACGACATCGTTTGAATCAAACGAAATTAAGTGAATGGCGAAAAGAAGGGTAAACCAAAAGCAGGCAAAGTCGGTGGGGGTGGTTTTGTGCCACAGTACCCTCGTTATACTGCTCGCCAACCCCGTCTGCAACAGAAAGCAAGCGTGGGCTTCGCATTCTATGCATACGATATCCCTGGGGCACAAGCCTTCATATGCGACAACGCGGGTCGTCGCATGGTAATTTGACAACAACCTACCACGTACATTGCAAGATATTGCTGTCTGAAATATACCCGTATGCTCAAATACGAGTACGAGCAAATTCCTGGAGGTTGTACGATGCCGACAGCGGGAACAGTCGTATGGTAACGTGATATAACCTTTATGGCAAGATCCCGCTGAGGGTCCCTGATGTACGGTAGTCTACATCATACCTGGTACAGGCTATGGTAACTTGACAGATTACAACGCAAATACGGCTGTACGAAATATACCCGTATACCTGGTACTCGAATACGAGTGCGAGTAATCCCTTGGGGTTGTACCATGCCGACAACATGAGCAGTTGCATGGGAAATTGACAAAACCTATAAGGCAAGATATCGCTGAAGGGTCCCTGATGCTTGTTTATTCTGCATCAAACCTGGTACGAGGTATCGTAACTTGACCAAACCAACAATGTAGGGTGCTGTTGTACGCTATGGTATCTTGACAGAACGTACCATGCTACAATAGATACTTCTACGAAATATACCCGTATGCTCGAATATGAGTACGAGTATTCCCTATAGGTTGCACGATGCCGACAACATGACCCGTTGTATGGCAACTTGGCAAAACCTATAAGGTAAGATACCACTGTAGGGTCCCTGATGCTTTTTTAGTATGCATCATACCTGGTACGCGATGTTTCAAAAGAAAAACAGAGAAAACAAAACAAGCCTGCAAGGTAAGATACCGCTGTAGTGTCCTTGATGCGTGTTATTGTCCGCATCATACCTGGTACGCGCTATCTTAGAAATAACCAACCTACTAGGCAAGATACCGCTGTAGGGTCTCTGATGCATGTTTAGTTTGCATCATACCTGGTACGCGATGTGGTACTATGACCAAACCTACAATTCAGGCTGCTTCTGTACGCTATGGTAGCTTGATAGAACGTACAATGCTACAGTAGATACTGCCACGAAATATACCCGTGTGCTCGTATACGAGAACGAGTATTTTCTGGATGTTGCACGATGGCGACAACGTAAACTGTTGTATGGCAACTGGACAAAACCTATCAGGCAAGATACCGCTGTAGGGTCTCTGATGCATGTTTAGTCTGCATCATACCTGGTACGCGCTATTTTTATACAAGGACCTGCGAGGCAAGATACCGCTGTATGGCCTCTGATGCGCGTTATTGTCCGCATCATACCTGGTACGCGCTATCTGAAAAAAAAAATACAAGGCAAGATACGGCTGTAGGGTCCCTGTTGCATATTGTTTTGTCTGCATATCGTGCTACGCATTATAGGACCACAGATGCAGTAGGCCAAACACAGTGAAATTATCGTGTCGCCTGATTGCGGGGCAGTATTAATTGCGTCATCGCGACGGCCGTAGGATGCCGTCAGTGATCAGCACAGTCGCGGGTGTGGAGTCACAGGAGGGGCGGCCGTCCATGGTAGTCGTGGGGACGCGGTCGCTCAAGGGTAGAGCCGGTTTTCTTCGCATGCATAGGGTGGAGTCGCCCTATCGCTTGAAACAGCGCCCAAACAGGCCTGAACAAATATGGCGTTACACTACTACTAATATGTACCCGTATGCCCGGTATATTATTTGTCGACGCCTGGACCATGCCGCAGACAGATATGTCTTATCGGGGGATCTCGACTACCAGGCATAATATGACTATCTAATACGTGCTGTTGGATTTTATTTATTGGCGTGCGCCGGCTGTGCCGACCCCACCAGCCACCGGCACAATCGCCATTGCGGAGCCTTGCCTGTATCATACGACAGGGTCCCTGGTGCAGTCAGTGAGACACATATAATTACCTGTTGTCGCTTGATTCTGAGGCAAATTTGTGACGTCGATACACTTGCTGGCTCGCGACGGCCCTTTAATGTCGTCAGCGAGCAGCACAGTCGCCTAGATGCTGCAATGTACTCTCGCATGATTTGTGCGCAAACATATCCTACATTTGCTTCACACTATGGGATCACTGATGCACAGGTAAGACACAGGTAATTGCATTCTGTCGCTTGACTGTGAGGCAGACATATCACAGGCGAAGGGTAGAGTTACCCTACCGCTGTGTTTGTCGCCCAGAAGGCCTGAAAAAATATTGCGTTATGTACTCGCATACCGAGTATCAACTTGGACCAAGCCTGGACTTGACGTTGACAGATACACATGTTTGTTGTTGCGGGCAGTTGGTCACCGCGTATCAACAGCTGTCCAATTTTACTACCGTAGACACCTTTACTGGCGTGCACCGGCTGCACCGAGCCGCCAGGAAACGGCACAGCCATCGTTGCGGAGCCTCAAAACGGTAAAACGTTTTGGTGTCTTGTTGGGCGCACATTGACCAAAAAAGGGAAACCAGACTCAACAAACAAACGCAAGTACAAGATACATTCTCTCCACTCGCATATGAAGGTTGCATCGTGCCACCAGCTGAGTGAAAACGTGCCGGTTGTGAAGCCAAGGAGGAATGACACCGCCGAAGAGTCGCGGGGGCGCAGGCGCTCGAGGGTCGAGTAGCCCTCTCTCTATCTTGAAAGTTGCTCCCATTTATACGTTTGTTGTTAAGGTATGGTGAAGCAAACATTTCCGTCTGAACGACCCATCTCACGCGTTAGCAACTGGTAGTGCGTCGCTGCTTTACGTCGACGCAAATATACGTCATCATCTAAGTTTAGCGGAAGCTCCGGACTGAAGACAGATGGTGCTGTTAAAGCTTTGTCACCTCTTATACGACAAACGGCACGAGTTACTTGGGTGGCCTTCTTCGGCGCAAGCCTGAAAAATGGAGGCCTCTGTGGGCGCGATGAGTCTGTCCGTGAATTGGACGGTGCGAACGAAACCAAATTGAATAAGAGAGAAAAAGAAACAAGCATAGACGCGTATTTCTACGGGATGACTAAGTCAAGTTATCGTAGATAGTTCCTCGTGATGCAACTACCCTACCACTTCCCCTGCTTTCCGAATCAGTGTTTTGCGGGGGGATATTGCCCTTGCTCTCAGACTCAAACAACCCACATCACGTGTAGTGGGCTTGTTCGGATCGTCTTACAAGCGCATTTGGGATAGGGCAGTACCCGATCCAGAGGTAGCTATCACAATAATCGGCTGTACGAGTAGAGGCACGACGCCACGAATTCGCTTCACCCCGTTTTTATGCTTCACTAGTTTCTGCTCTATTCTCACGCACAGGTTTCTGGTGTGATGGGGCGAGGGGGGATGGGGGGGATACCCCATCCCGCCAT
>JBBMKB010096184.1:0-10793 GCA_037833945.1 Alaria marginata | reverse complement strand
AAAAACTAAGGCGCGTACCGTAGCAGGGAGGGGGGAGAAGGGCCTGCTATGTGACCCCGAATCCGAGCTACAAGGAAGATGGAGAGAGAAGAAGAAAGAGCGAAGATAATAGATGGGATGGGCAAAAAAAAAAGAAAAAGTAAACGGATATTGGAGAACGATCGGAGGTGCAGGCGTAGGAGAACGATCGGAGGTGCGGGCGCCGGAGAACCTTCGACCTTCGAACTTCCAAACGAGTACCGGTACGTGGTATATATCGTACATACCAGGTATATAAAGAAAAATGAATGGTATACCTGGTATATCATAGGTGCGCGCAAGCCCCCGAGTTGCTTGAACGAGGAACGAGCCGTCGCGTGATCTTTGATGACACCCGCTTTTCACTCGTCTTCAGACGCAAGCAAGGCGTTATGTATTCGGCCTTGGGCGTGCCGAACCCAATGCGCTACATGAAAAGTATGGCGGCAACCGGTACTAATATGCAGTACGTAGCTGATAGTACAGGCTCTACTTGCATAGTCTACCGGCATAGACCAAGCTATAAAGTGGTTTGGGCTGGTCGGTGTTGCTTGCCGGGTTACTATTAATAGATTAAAAAAATATAATAGCGCGGTGGCTATTTTTTTTTTCTTTGGTTTTCAAGAGTTTTTCGTCCTCCCCCTCCCGTTTCGCCTTGCGACGACACCCCCGGGATTTGAAGCGAACCACATCCTCCATCCTGAAGAGGATACCCGTACGAGACTAAGCTATAAACTCGTTTTGAAGCGAACCACATCCTCCATCCCGAAGAGGAGACTCGTAGACTAAGCTATAAACTCGTCTGGGTTGGTCGGTGTTGCTTGCGCGGTTACTTGCGCCACTGGTGGCTAACAACTTTTTCTTTGGTTTTCAAGAGTTTTCGTTCCCCCTTTCCGACTTGCGACACCACCGGGATTTCAAGCCGACCACATCCCGAAGGGGAAGCTACTGTAGTACTCTATTTAATACTTGGTACCTGAGACCAGGAGGCGGAGGGGTGTATGGCCGTAGACCCTCGCATCCCTACAATGCCGGGACGGGCTACGTCGGGTTTTCACCGACCAGGCAGACATCGCGTGCACCAAGCGCGAAGCGCCGTGAGGTGTTCGGCGAGTCGCATGGAGGGTGAGGTGCATCCAAACTAAAACCGCTTGTGAGGCGGACTTCGGCACCTTGTGCGTACAATCTTGATATTGCGCACCAGGTATATATACCAAGTGCCTGATATTTGATATTTGCGCGTACAATCTTGACCTTGCATACCAGGTACCAGGTACCTCGTATGGATGATATGTACGAAAAAAAAAAAACCCGTGTGGCCGCTTCCAGAGACAGCAATGGTACCTGGTACGTAATAATAGGGTAACTGGGGGGGCTCGTATTTCGTGTGACCTTTGCCAGAGTAGCTTGTACGTATGGGAGCTGAATGCTGCATGAAAAGTTGAGTTACACGTGTATTAGCATGTTACCGCAATCTACGAGGACTATCATATACCTGGTACCAGTACCAGGTATGACAGAGGCACCAGACAGCAGCACAAAATATAAAGTTGAAGTTACTTTTGACTGTGAAAACCACGGCGATGGTACCAGATGGTCGTACCAGATGGTACGTACCAGATGGAGCAACGCCCTCTACTCTCTGCTCATATAATACCTAATACCAGGTACTCTGTAAGAACGACTTGCTGCCGCAGCCGATGGCTAGCTCGGGCTTGCTGGGCTGCGTACGAGGGATTCGTCTTTCGGACTCGCCGCCAGTGAGAGAGCCACGAGCCGCGCGCAAAGGGCGCGCAGTTCCTGTTAGAGGCCAAAGTTGCTGATTTGCTGGTGTGGCGAGCAGGCAGCTGATTCCAAATCGGTTTGCTAAAACACATCAGGTACCATACGCAAGATTCAAGTATGGCAGGTGATAGGGGGTTGGTAGTCGTAGCTCGTATGATACATTCTCGTACGACTGTACTCGTGTAGCGTACGTACAAGGAGATCCCACGTTACGGCAGAGACTTCCCGTCATCATCAGCTCTATCGCACCGCGAAAAACAGCAGGTGACAAACAGCGGCAGCAGCAACCACCGCTAAATCAGCAGCACAAATAAAAGTATTGGTCGTAACACAGGACAGCCACGCCATACTCATCACTAACATGCATCTCTCTCACCTCCTGGCAGAGGAAGTGCCTGCAGACGCGGTTTGGGAGCCTCTCCGCTCGCAACATACCCCCATCCCGACCAGACCCATCGGTCATAACAGACGCACCCTTCGCACAGAGAGGCTCGAAGCAAACACAGCACTCTCCAAAACCTGCAGCAATTTCGAGGTCCATAGTGGACATACGATGATGGCACGCGACCTCTCCTACAAGTGGGTGTTGAGTCTGGGCTTCAGATGGACTAGGTAAGGGTGTGCTGTGCTGAAGGGCTGGGTACAATGTTCCGGGGCGTGCTCCGGGCGATGGTCGCGCAAATTTTCGGACCGGCATCATGTGAAATATACTATTTAGAACAGTTTACCGCCATCGTACTCTATACAAAACCCTTTTCACCACAAACCTAGAGGTCGGTCAGATAGCTGTTTGCAGTTTGCAGGGACTGCACGAAGCCCACAGGACACTCTCCAACCAGTCAACTCTTGCCGGCGAAGCACAAGCCACAAAGTGAGCAGTCTGCGAGTAGCAGGTGGGATACACGAAAGCAAGCGGAAGCAAAGGACAAGACAAGGCAAGGAGGAGACAAGACAGCTGCTCCAACACAAGAAAACAAAACGTTGCCAGAATGTCGTCCAACTATGACCTTAGATCCGCGCTGGCCGACGCTCTGCCTGCGGCGGGACCCACCCGCGCCGCCGTCAAAGCAATGGACGACATAGGCTACAAGGCAGACCCGCAGAACAACGACATGAAAGAGCTCTTTGTCGGCCTGGACCTAGCAACCAGCGGCAGCAGCTCGGGCAAAGAGGCACAACCAGCAGCATCACTGGCATTGGCAGCAGCGAGTGGTGAGGAAGGAGCAGCAGCAGCAGCGGTAGCAGCAGAACCGGCGGAGATAAGAGCTGGCTCGGGGGGAGGGCCGTCGGCGGCCCAAGCGCTGCTAGACTACCGACGAGAGAGGAAGGCTGCGTGAGTTACACACGTGGTGTGGTTTAGCCGGGGACGATGGTAGATGATTGACTCCCCTTTTGGTAGCCCTATCAGGTATCATGCTGCTGTGTACCAGGTAGCGCGCTTGCGCCTTCTGGTGTACGGTACGTCATACAGCAGTAACCCGTATGATACCTTTTTCTGTGTCGTGTGTCGGGTTACCCAACCCTGCAGTCGTATCATACCAGAGGCGTACTATGATCCCATGGGAGTGGTAAGTGGTGAGTGGTATAGTCGACCTACCGCGTTAGTGCGGTACCCTTTAATTCGGACCCCCGATACAGTGCGGTGAAGTTGCTTGTCACGACCTCGTCCTACAGAGAACAGAGAACCGCTTCCCATGTACGAGTATAGGTCGGAGTCCCACTTTGGTGCGGGTATCGTCGTCCTGGCAAAGCACCGCACAGAAGTGTACACAACTCGCCCACTTCCAGCAAATAAACTCAAGGTTCAAGGTTGAAAGGGGTCAAGCCGTTGAAAGAAAAACGCCGACGTTCTGCTGATGTACCGCCATATTTAGCCTGGCATGCATCTCGCTTGTCGAAGCATGACGCAGCAGTGACATGGCCAGAGTACGGAGTATTTTTCGTCTTTTTCGTCCCCCGCTTTGCTGGCTGGGGGCGGGGCTAGCGACTGCTATTATTAAATCTAGTACACCTGTCACCTGGTTGGTATTGCCCTTTGTCTTGCCTTCGACGGCATTTGTTAAGGTAGGGTGTTATTAATAGTCCACTAGACTACTGCTGAAGGGTTACCCTCCTCGTATAATACCTACAATATGTATCCTCACTTAAGCCTCAAACATATCAGACGCTTTTGTTCTCACATGTACCCTGGTATCTATTATGAATATCGTATAGTCTATATGCACAACGAGCTTTTACAAACACACCTGACCATTGAATGCTCCCTCGTGATCTCGTAATACAAATATACCAGGCAAGAGGCGGCCGACCTTGAGGCCGCGACACTGTCGGCAGCGGGGAAAGGGAAGGGGAAGGGCCCAGGGACTGCTGTTGCTGCCGCCCCTGGGATAGGCGGAGTTGGGCTAGCGCGGGCGACGGAATTGGCAAGCCTGGAGATGGAAGAGGCGGCCGACGACGAGCGCCTCCTGAAGAAGGCGAGAGATACCGAAATTGCTTAACTTGCAAGTAGTTCGATGATACTCTGGCACGCGCAGCAGAACATGAGAGGATAGGAGTGTCCCGGCTCTTGACTTGCAAGCACTCCGATGATGTTTTATTTTAGCATGCCCAGCAAACCTTAAGAGCGCACGAGTATAGGAGTGTTGTTGTCCGAGCAGCTCAATGGTGTTTTCGCACGTGCAGCAGAACATACGGGCATGCATAGGAGTATAGGGATGCTGTTGGTTTGTTGTTGCCACCTAAGGAAGGCGAGAGGCTGAACCCGGCTCTTGACTTGCGAGCAGTTCGATGATGTTTTCGCGCGTTCGGCAGAACAGAGCATACCGAAGCAGGAGTATAGGGGCGTTGTTGGTTCGTTGTTGCCTCCTAAGGGAGGAGAGAGACTAACCCCGGCTCTTGACTTGCGAGCAGTTCGGGGATGTTTTCGCACGTTCATTCAGAGAGTGTCAGAGCATAATATGATAGGAGTGTGCTGTTTGTTTGTTGTTGCCACCTCAGGAAGACGAGAGACTAACCCCGGTTCTTGCCTTGCAAGCACTTTCGGAGGGGTATAAGCGCACTCCGTGACTTCGTTGCTGTACGAGTATCGATGATGTTTTCGCGCGTTCAGAAGAACATAAGATAATGCATAGGAGTATAGGAGTGCTGTTGGTTTGTTGTTGTCGCCCAAGGAAGGCGGGAAGCTGAGCCCGGCTCTTGACTTGCGAGCGGCTCGATTATGTTTTCGCGCGTTCAGCTGACCTTAAGAGCATACCGGAGTAGGAGTATATGGGCGCTGTTGGTTTGTTGTCCGGGCATTTCGGTGGTGTTTTCGCGCGTTCAGCAGAACATACGAGCAATGAAGTAGAAGTATAGTCTAGGGGTGCGCTGTTGGTTTGTTATTGTCCGTGTTCTCGGCGATGTTATTGTTGACCGTTTCAGACTTGTTCCACAAGCTTTTCCGCTTTCCACTAACCCGCTGCCCGCTGCTTCGGTAGCCCATTTACACGCCACTCCTTTTTTCTCGCGTGTGGTAGGCGTTCCAAAATCACCTGGTACGCTCCTTGGCACTCGTGCGTCAAGCTCGCGCACCTGCTGCGGCCGTTTACCATTCCCTTCCCTTCGTACGTACATTTTGATATCCCACTCGCACGTCGAGCTCACGCCCGCCATTGTCTCTCCTTTCGTTTTGCCTTTCTGTTCGTGTGCATATGGATATGTACTTGCGCGTGCGTGTGTCTGCGTTTCATGGGGATGACAGAGGAACCTCTCGAAAACGGCGGCCAGGATGAGTAGCAAGCAGAAGCGACGGCGCAAGAACGGAAAGGAGCACGGCACCACCTACGAGGACAAACACGCCGGCAAGGTGGTGAACAAGTCCAAGCGAAAAGGCCGGATGCTCGCCATGAAGCAGATGTACTGAGCGCTGCTGAGCCGGAGAAGCCGAAACCGAAACCGTTTTTCATATCGGTATAGTGCTGCTGTTCGTTGAGATCGTTATTGTCGTGTGCTGAGGGTATATGAGGTGCGTGGTGACAAACGGTCGCTAGTTTTCTTCATGCAGATCGGGGTCGTCGTGTACTAGGGCTGTATACGAGGTACCTGGTGCCAAATTGTTGTTGTTTTTTTAAGCAGCACACGCCCAGTAGCAAGCAGCGAGGACGACAAGCATGATTGTGTCGGGTATGGGCGTAATCCGGCGCCTTTGCAAGCACAGCAGTTCAGCGCTACACGTGTGTTTTATGGGCTCGCCTTGGTTTTGAAGCATGTCGCGAGAAGCAACGCCGGAAAACACCCGTATCGTACACCAAACAGTGCATGCCTTTTTTAGTTTCCGCTACATCTTCCTGTATATATGTTTGATGGGTGCAGAGGTAATGGTGGGTCGGGACGACCCACCCTCGGAAACGAAATCCGTGGAGGGCGATTGCCGTGTGATGAATCGTCGCGCTTGAGATACGATACGTAGCTTCTGCACGAGTCCTGTTGGTACCCTATTAATAGTGTTGTCGCACGCGGAGCTCGTCTGCACTGGAAAGAGGAATTGGTTTGTGCATGTGTTTGTTGCGGCTGTTTTGAAACTCGTCTGGCTGGGAAAAGGATTTGCTATATATGTTGATGTGTTTCTTGCGACTGTTTCCCCCTGGGGGTCGAAAAAGACCCCCCCCAGTCCCAGTTCGCTTAGACCCTTTTGAGGGGCAAGAAAAGCAAGCCGGGGGTCTACGTCGCGTTGCGGCGTTTGAGCTAGCTTCTTTCTGCCAGGCACGATAAGCTTTTGTTGTTTTCATGTAAACCGTACCCGGGATGGTCTGCTTTGCTGTTGAGATCACCGCGGCATGCGCCAGCCTTCACGTTGCCGTAACGAACGATGTGGGTATTCAAGCTAAGATGGTGGTACGACACCAATCTCTTTCTCGTACGAACCTGTCTCGAACCGAAAAATGACAGGGCAGGGCAAAGGCCGGGCAGGACGTTTTGTAGCACGCGTGAAATCGGAAATAGAACGGGGTTTCCGTGTAAATGGGTTTTGGTGATAAAAGTTCGGAGTGCGAGTTCTGGTCGAGAGTGACGTATTCGTTGGGCCCTCACCGCACGTTTCTCTGCTTCTCGACAATTAGCTGTCTACCCGCCAAACGCGAAAAGTGGTTTCGTCGGTGCTTTCCCTATCCTACCTGCTCTGCGACATTTGCAAACGGCATCAGTTTGTGTGTTATCGTTTTTCATGTTTTTATAAATGCAGCATCGGTACCGCGATGCAGTGCTCTCTGTTCCTCGACGGGGAGCCCAGCATGCCCTTCGTTACGTGGAGGTGCTTGCTTCTGCAGCAGGAGAGGCTTGTGTATCTCTGCACTTTTCCTGTAGCACGTTTTGTAGAGAGATAAGTTTTTTTTTTCCCGTGGTCTCAGTTGCACGCGTCGACGATGCCGCGTGGTGATGAGAAACAATGTTGCTGCATCGTCGGCGGTGAGGCGTGTTGTAGCGGAGGAGCGGGCGACTGCTTTACCCTTTCAGAACTGCACCTGCGTTTTTGGGCTTACACTACTTGGAGTTTGTGTAGGATTTTTTTTGCAGTAGTAAAAAAGGGTTGAGGCAGCTCCGCCAGGAGGGGGAGGGGGTTTACGCTTCGAAGAGACGTAACGCAGTAAATTTTGCACGTTCCGTGCAGATGATAACATAAACAACGACACATACCAAATGGGGAGACCACACCAAGACTGTCCGGGCAGATGTGGTGTGCACGCGTGCTCTGCAGTGTACCACGGCTCGCTCACACTGTCGCGAGGTGGGTGGCTGTTTGCCGTGTTGTCGATATAACTGCCGAACACGCCGTCGGCCAAAAGCGTGCAAGGCGGTCGATTTTGTACCGCCAGCGACCAAACTCGTGTACTGCTCCTGCTTTGGGTGTTTTCGCGTTCGAACGCGCTGTTCGCGGTGGCCGCTGCCATCTTGCCATCCTTCTACACCACCCCACCCTACTCATTCATCTATATAGCTCTCCCCCTCCTTTGCCCCCTCGAAAACGACCATAACAAACTCTATTTGTCGCACAGATCCCTTTTTTTACTGCGTTTGGCACGGTACCACATGATGCCACCGCCACGGGCTCCAGTCGGCGTTGGCGTTTGAGAAGCGCGCCGCTGTCTGTCGTGAATTTGCCATCGGTCGAGAAAGGTGCCGTCGGTTGGGCTCGTTTAGTACTGCTGCTGTGAGCAGTTCTGCCTCTGTGCGGACTGTCCGCGATGGCCGCTGTCATCGTATCATCCTGGCACCCCCGTAAGCCCTCAAAACTTCGTTCATATCACGCTTTACTTGCTTCTCAGACCCTCCTTTTTCTATTCATGTACCTGGTAGCGCTCTACCGCGCGATGACACTAATAATAAAAGAGACTCCTGTCACCGCTCACTTTATTTTTTGGAGATTTTCAAAGCTGTAGTGTGCTCGTACCTCTCGCGGGTGCGTCCCGGCGTCATGTCGAGCTGTGAGCACTGGCAACCAAAAACCCAAACAACTACTACTATTATTACAGCTACTACTATAAGTATTAGTACGACTACGACTGCAACTCTTTATGTCTACCCTAGATGCGGACAAAGTTCGAGACGCGGCGTTACGTTCAGCAGCAGGTGCGTTCCTGTCACGGCTCAAATTTGACAATACCACTCGGCGCACGAGCACGCGGTTAACCTGAAAACCGAGCAAGTATCAAATGTATCCAACACCCTTTCCCCAGCCAACACCGACAGCAGCAATAACATCAACAACAACGACATCGACAGCAACGGCATCAGCAGTAACAAAGACAACAACAAAAAACAACAATGGCATCAACAACGATAGCAGCAAAGATAACACCAATTAACACAAGAACAGCAACAACAACAACGACAACAACGACAACAAAAATCTTAATATATTCCTCTAACTAATATCAACAAAGCCACAAACGACTCAAGCATAGACCTCCCGACTCCCTCCCCCTTTGCGCAAGCCTCTCGAGAACATTGCCCACGCTTAACCCACCGAGACAAGAAGCGCCGCTGCTCCGCTAGGTCTTTAGTTGCCTCCCGACACTCTTGCTGGGCATACACGTTTGATGGGGGCTCTGCTGCTGCCGCACCATCGACGATAATCGACGCCTGTCTGTTCGATGGTAAGCTCCTCGACAGACCTCGTAAAATGTGATGTACTATCACGGGGGACCATAGGAAACATGGATCCAAACACCACGTAGTATCCCCCTATTGCTGAAGATCGCATTTGGTTTTGATTGCTATATTCCCCCGTCGTACATGTTTTTTACGCGAAGAAGCGAACAGCCTGGTCCACCTTTTTACGGCAGCAGGGACACTTGCGGCAAACCATAAGCTTTGAGCAGGCGATGCAGCACATCTGATGACCACAAGGGACAAAGGTAATCTGCAAAAAAAAACATCAAACACACACGCACGCACGCACAACAAAAAAAAACAAGAGTTGACGAAAGGTGGACATGCACAGAAAAAGAAAACCGTTGTCGCCGGCACACAGAAAAATACAAGAGTCGACGAAGGGTGGACATGCACAGCAAAGGAAAACTGTTCCCGGCGACACACAAGCAAAAGTCGAAGAAAAAGGTGGACATGCACAGAAAAGGAACACCGTTGTCACCGACGCACAGACAAACAAAAATAGTCGACGAACGGTGGGTGGACATGCAAAAAGAGGGGAAACCGTTGTCGCCAACCCACTAAAGAAACAAGAGTCGGCGAAACGCGGACATGCACATAAAAAGAAAACCGCTGTCGCCGCCGACACACAAACAAAAAAAACAAGAGTCGACGACAAGCGGACATGCACAGAAAAGAAGAACCGGTATCGCCGACACCCAATAAAACAAACAAGAGTTGACGAAAGATGGACATGCACAAAATAGGAAAACCGATATCGCCGCCCGCAAGACAACGGCAGTATCACCACCACCACCACCACCACCACCATCACCACCACCAGGAAGAGGAGAGCGACGACGGCCCGGGAAGGAGCGGGGGGGCGGGGGGCGGGGAAGAAACATAGTCAAGCATGATCAGGGAGGGAGTTCATACAGTACAGGCCCTCTGCTTAGAAACCGAGGTATTGGTTTTCGCCTAGATTTCTTATTTGAGATAGGGTGTATGCTACACTAATTTTAGTATAACAGCTGTCGAATTTCTTATTTCCACGTAATTTTTAGGCTAAATGTCTCGTGAGGCGCGTTCTTGTGAGTCGGTCGGTAGTGCGTGCCAGCAGGCAAAGGTGATATGCGCACAGGCGAGCCCCGACAAGCGTGGAAACTGTTGCTGTCTGTCTATTCACAGCTTCAGATCTGCAGCCTCATTTTCTGCGACACACTACTTGGGAATAGTGTGGATGCTTCTTCCAGGAATTGAAGGAGTAACCTAGTGTATAGTGATACAGAACACACTTCGTGTTCTTAACGTAACTGAACGGCGTCGGCTCTCTGCATGCCTTTTTTCCTTGTGCCACATCGCTTGCCGCGACGGGCAACTACAAGTATGCCGCACCGAGGAGAGAGGCGCATACCGCACGGTGGTGAAGGCGGGTAAATCCGATACAGTGCAAGTCATTTCAGCCGGATCCATCTTCGCGGCGATAGACACTTTCATGGTAGACGTGACTGACTCACCTGAACGTCATTCACCCAGCAGACGGAACACTTGCCCTCAGAGTCGCCCTCAGAATCATTGCCGTTGCCCCCTTTCCTCTTGCTTCCTTTGCCGGATTTTGTGTCTTTGTCAAGGTCCAAGGCAATGCCTAGCTTCTCCAACTTCTTCCTACACGCGTGTTTAATCTTCAGCTGGGGACCCTTGGCCACCTTTTGAACGATAGCCGGCGGCAGGAAACGAGGCGGAACGCAGGGGGGGGGGGGTGTACTCATTTCTTGCATAGTCGTAGTAATGAGACCATAGACCCTCGCATCCCTACAATGCCGGGACGGAGCACGTCGGGTTTTCACCGACCAGGCAGACATCGC
>JBBMKB010096173.1:0-10793 GCA_037833945.1 Alaria marginata | reverse complement strand
CGTCATCCAGAAAATAAAAACGCCAGAAAGTGCTATACTAATACCTAGTAATATCGCAGAATGCGTCAGGAACAAGGGCGGTGTTAGCCATGTTCACTAACAAATGTATACGTATTCTTATTTTCAAACCGCTCTGTGCGAATACGTGCCTGGCTGACTGTTTCTGGGGACCGGGCGAACTACTCGTCCGATCCTTGACCTCTGCCGCTGCCTGTTTTCTGTATAACTTAGAGCCTCGATCAATGTGACCAGGTTTCGCACGTCAACTTCATTGTGATCTCCTTGATAATAGCTCCCACAAGTGGTCATCTAGCCTCTCTTCTGTAAGGTCCAATAACCAAATCGTATCTAGGAATTTTTCGCCTTCGCGTAGCTCCTGTTTCTTCTAACAGCGTCCGACACGTCGGCTTTCGACATCATCAATACTCTCTTTTTAAGGTGCTTGACTCTCAGGCCGGTCAGTTCCGCCAGGAATTTGGGTAGAGCTTCTCCGCATAAACAGCGGGGCATTTCTTCTCTACACGTGTCGTGCGGTTAAGTCCGCCCTGAACTCCACGAGCCGTACGCGGGTCAAACGAAAACTCATGTATAGTACGAACCTTATTGGTGATAATGGCTGCCAACGGGGCTACTTCTCGAATGAATCCCTTCTACCTCTGCTGCGGCGAATTTGTTCAGGACCAAGCATCTATTCCTTCTTACATCGTCAAACAGTTTTCCCAGACTTTCGGTAGGTGCTCCACGACGCTAGGGTGGTTGCCATACTGCTCAGCCTGTGCTACAGTAGATCAGTTTTAGCTGGTACGCCGTGGGCTACTATTTCAAGTAGGTTGTTTATGGCTGGGAAACGGTTCATGTTCCCAAAATACTGTTCTACGTCGCGCGCGTTCAACGGCGGTGACACCAAGGTGCCACCGATGCCTTTTGCGACCTCTCCCAGTTTTCCTCCATGTAACCTAACTGTGATAGCTTTGCACAAGCGTTTGCCTGTTCGCTAATGGTTTTTTATTTTATTTTCGTTAATACTCAAGTCATTACAGGACATATCACACATAGTTATTTTTTTCTCCGACCACTTACAGGTTAACGATATTGTTATGAAAAATGTATAAACGACAGCTGTCGACGTAGAAGTCAACTGACTGAAGGTTTTACCACGATCGCCCGCAACAAAAACACCACCATTGTATGTGATTCGAAAATGTTGTTTTCTTGCACTTTCTTCTGTCTGGTGGGGAGTCTGAGGGTTTCCCCTCCATCAGAAGGCGTGACCGACGCCGACCCGCCCACCAATTATCTGACTACACTGCCCTGTGAGCCTTCCTGGTACCGCTGCACGGTTCTATTGCTGTTGTTCGGTGTTTTTATTTTGCGTGCTGCTATTTCTGACCGGTGAGAGTCAAGAAAAACCTCTTGCCGTTTCCCGCCAGAGGGGTTCTGCCTATTTTCTTCCTGAAGAGGATTTTGTCTGCCTGATGGATCCCCGCGGATCTCTTGTATTTTTCTGTTTTTCCCGTGAGAAAAATTATGCCTGCTTGATGGATCACCGAGTATCACTTGTCTTGCTTTCCGTGAAGGAAATTCTGTCTGCCTGGTGTTTTTCCCGTGCGGAAAATTCTGCCTGCCTGGTGGATCTCCGAGGATCTCTTGTCTGTCTTTTCCTTGAGAGAAACTCTTCGTGCCTGGTGGATTGACTAGGATATATTGTCTGTTTGTTGCTTACGGAGAAATCTGCCTGCCTGGTGACTCAGCAAAGGTCTCGTGTCTGTCTTTTTCTTGAGCCCCGCTCTGCCTGCTTGCGTGATAAACGCGTTTTTCTTGCCTGACTTTATCATTAGAAACTCTGCCTGTTTGTTGTATCCGCGCGAATGTGTGTATTTTTCTTCACTGAAATCAGTTCACCCTATCTGGTTCTACTATAGCTTGCGTTTTTTTTGTCTGGTTCTACTATCTCTTGCGTTTTCCACTCTGCTGCAGACCTTGTTGTGTGTGCGATCTACACTAGCTTCTGTCCCCCTCTCCTAGCCGTACACCCGGAATGTCTTTCTCACCATGAAATAGTTCCGGTGCCACCGACCCGGGTTGAGGAGCCGCTAGCAGTCCCACCGTATTGCGTGCGTCCGTGAACGCTGCCGGTGCTACTGCCTCCACTCCCTCTCTCGTCGCCCCCCCCCGTCTCAGGATGAGGCCCACTCCCTCACATCAGGTGCTGCCACCTCCAGCTCCGGCGCCCCGGCGCTCATGGTTGCCACTGTAGCGCGCGACAGCAGTCTGCGTAGTAGTAGAACCAGCTGCCGACGGAGTAACGGAGGGAGGGGTTTGGCGACGGGGGGCGGGGGTGCTAACCGCCGGCGCCTGAGTATGTACCGGCGGGGGGCCTGGGGGGGGGGGGTGGCACGTTTGGGTGTGTGCGGGAGTGGTCGTAGCTGCACTGGCCCCGATCGCAGTTTTGCCCTTTCCAGGCGATGGCGCACACACCGGTCAGGTTTTTGCCAGTCTGTCAGGGACTGCATGAACGACGAGGGTGTCGCTGCTGCCACTGCGGTTTTCGAGCGTCCCCGCTGGTTGTCCACCGGCTTCCTCTTGGCCGTCCCGATCTTGCCTCCGGCTTTCTGCTGCGGGGCTACGAGAGCGTTTTCCAACCACCCGACGAGGTTGTGGGTGTGGCTACTGTCCACCAGGCATGAAAGCCTCTCGAAACGCGGTGCCTTCGGGAGCTGACACATCCCGCCAGCCGGCGCTACGAAGGGGTGCGCTTGCGGACCTTTTCCGCATCGTCCCTGACAACGCCAAATAAATCGTTGAGATCGGCGTCGGTCGCATCGACGATGCGTTTCTCCACTGCTGCTTTTGCTCTGGTTAAGGAATGTAGCGTGGTAGTCGGTGATTTGGTCTAGACGATCCCACATGTTCGTCATCTCGCGCATTAGCGCCGTCCTCGTCGCCTGTGAGATTTCGACCGATGACTCGGAGCCGTACTCCATCAGGGTCCCCAAGGCCTTCATGAAGGTAGCAAAGTACCCCGCTGGGGGACGTATAGACGCCTCCCACCCTGAGGGTACCGGTGGTCCAAAGTCAGTATATCGATCTCCGACAGCGACAGCAGCATTGTGGTCATTTTGTTGGTAGGCTCTACCACCCAGCGCGCTAAGTTTTTCAGGTTTGCCGATGTAAGAGTCGATGTGATCATGTGCCTGCCTCGCAGTAGAAAAAAAGCCGCCCCACCCTCTTCGCTCCACAACGTAAGCTCCCGCTTCGCCACGTCCTTGGCCCTGAGACTCTTGAGAGATGCTTGCGAAGCTGTTGTTCTGTGCGTTGGGGGGGGGGGGCTGGACAAGCAGAGCGCCCGATCCTGACTTTGCGCCTGCCTGGGGTGGGCCCCACCCGAAAGGTGGAATTGGAATTGAGGGTGGTAGTGTTGCTGACATGGGTACTGATTTATGCTGATGTTGGCACTGCTGATGCTGCTGCTGCTGTTGCTGAAGTTGTTGTAGCTGTTGATGTTGTGGCTGATGCAGCTCCTGCTGCTGCGGTTGGAGCTGCTGCTGCTGCTGCTGCTGCTGCTGCCGCTGCTCTATGACCTCGAGACTGGCCCCTTGGGCTTGAATCTGCTGCGCGACCTGCTGAAGTAAGGCCATCACCTGTTGCGCCTACCCCGGCACCGGCTGATCCTCCTGCGGGTGCACTTGCTGCCCGTCTTCGACATCTCCTCCAGCTGATCCGGTCCCTCCCGACGACCCCTCAGGAATTACTATTATTATTGCTGGGAATTCAATTCGTTCGATCAAGTACCGGGTGGTGCTCCTGCTTTCAAAACGTAAGACTGTTGAGGCCGACCCCCGACACACTTCCTAACTTCGGTCTAGCACTCGTGGGCTGCCAACTGCCAGTCTGCCGCTGCTCCCTGAGACGTTCTCAGTACCCCCCAGCGAGGGCCCAAGTTTTCGACCTCATGGTCAAATACCGAATCCCATAAACACGCCTCCGCAAACACCGGATTCCGAATACGTACCGAATCCTATATTATGATAACGGCAAAATTATTTTTGGGGTTGGCCCAGGTTGGCCGATACAATTTTATGTAGGATGGGACTCGGTTGTCGAGCGGATGACCCCTCCTCCAACTAACGGTCCCTGTGCGTAGCGCGACTACTTGTCTCGTTGATGCTGGGCAGCACCTTGCGGGTTATTGTGATGGCGCCTTCTTCGTGGTCACACGTCACGACAAAGCGTCCAAGCGCCGCCATCGATACGTATCTCACCCGACCGGAGGTACTTTTTTTTTGCGGTCAGGCATCCGGCAATCTGAGAGCTGTTGGCTGTTGGGTATCAAGGGCAGAGATCGATAGCAGGAAAACTCTCCGCCGACTCAACTTCGTGACTGCCTCCCCATGTAATGTATGATACCAGGCACATGATGTACGATAACATGACACCTAGTGTCATGTACCAGATACACATCAGTGCCACGCTAATCCGCTGTACTCGGCTCACTGGGTCCCCAAAGGTCTAGACTATGTCACAAGTCACCGAAACCTACCGGTACTCGTGCCTACCTGCAGGCTGACGGCAATCTGCCCCAATGGCCGGCCTCGCCCAGGTGCACTCCGGCTTCCACGGATACATGAAAGGTTGCACGGAGTTGTTGCACCCAACGCAAACAAACTACATCAGCGGCAGTAGAGCTCTGCCCGCTGCCCACGTTCAGATACAGCAGACAGAACGAGCATACAGCAGAAGTGAGTACAGCAGCACGAGCAGAAGAAAATTGTCAGGCAGGCTGGATAGGATGTGTCAAGCGAAAACCAAGATGACAGTCTCGCGTCCCCGTTCTCCCAACAGCATGCGACTTCTGTCTCATTATGAAACCCTCCCAAACAGATTTAGCTGAGATTTAGCCTAAAGCATGATGAGAGTATCGCTCTAGACCTCTAACCCTGCTCTCCCCCACCATACGGTAGCACGCCGCACGCCACCCCTGCATCCCTGCCTATCTCCCTGTGGTATCGTGTGCACTGGCGGAAGTCTCAATCGTATACTACAGCAGTACACTTGAAGAGGAATATGGATGGCAAGAAACGACGCAAAAGCAAAAACAAGCACAGCAGCAGCAGCAGCCGCAGCAGCAGCGGTGACACAGCAGATACTTCTAAGGACACCAGGCAACCAGGGAGCGGCCGTGACCTTCACCAGGCGGAGGACGTGTCTCGCCCTGCTCCACAAAAGGTCGTGGCTCTTGAGGCTGCGCGAAAGGCAGGAAGCAGCAAGGATGCACCTGCTGGAGAGAAAGGACGCATCCACCACACCGCCTCAAGCTTGGTGGCAGTAGACAAACCTCAACCTAACGTTGTCTCCGAGACAGACGCTGGTGGCGATAACGATGGCAGCGGCGGCGGCGGCAGCAGCAAGAAAAGCAAGAAAAACAGGAAACGACGTCGGCAAGAGGCTGCCATCTCCCTTGCCACGACCACCGGCGCCGAAGCAAGGGAAACCTCGACAGTAGTCTCTGCGGAAGCCCTACATGGCGGTGACGGCGGCGGCGGCGGCGGCAGCGGCGGCGGCGGCAGTAGCAGCAGCAGCAAGAAGGGCAAGAAAAGAAAGGCGCCAAAGAAGGCAGACAGCAGCAGCAGCGACAGCACACGCAACGTCATCAAAGATGCCGGAGGGGGCACGCCGCAGCAGAGCGGTGGATCAACCACTTCTCGCGGATCTAGTGGTGGTGGCGGTGGCGCTGTTGGTGGTGGTGCTGGGACGAAGAAAGGGAGCGGTGCAGCTGGGCCTAGGCTCTCGGATCTGCAGAAGCGCATGCGGCAGAAGCTGGAGGGAGCTCAATTCCGCATGATCAATGAGACGTTGTATACCTCGGAGAGCGGCGCGTCGCTAGCCAAGTTCAAAGACGAACCGGATCTGTTCGATGTGGTGAGACGTCCTTCGCTTCGACGTGTGTAATGTGATGCTTGCAGAATTCGTCCAGAACACACTAAAAATTACCAGGTACCTGGTACGGGTAACCTGGTACCTGGCACAATTACGTATGCTATGCCTATGATACGAGTCTGGGTAGCATTCCTGAACCAATACCCACGTAAAACCTGCAGCTTCGGAAGCGGCGGCATATGCTACAGAAGCAGTCTGTCTTACATTTCATTGTGTTAACGCTGTAAGTATTATTAATAGTTCGAAGCGAGAATGAGGACGCCGAAAAAGTCGAGCTGGCCCCGCTGTTCTTGCCGCGATTTCTTCTGTGCGCTTCGTACGTATCCCTCTGTAGCCATGGGGCCGCGTGACTTCTGCGTGTCGCGGCAAGAAGCTGGGCAATGTCGGCAGCGCCGATGGGTGGCGCAAGATGTCCCTCGAGCGAGCTAGTGTTTGACTAGAGTGTACCGCGGCACACGCCATTTAATGTTACAGGTAGTTGCTGTGCGTCTGGTCGCGCCATGCGCCTCTCTTCAGCTGCCTCAGCTGCCGCTAACCCCTTTTGGGACCCTTGTAACTACGTTACCCATAAAAAAAATCACAAGCGCGATCTAAGGAAGCGTCCAGGAACAGCGTGAAGTAGTAAAGGATTGAGAATAAGCTGAAAAGAGTTCCCACAGTACTTGTGGGAATTATAGAAAAACATAAAATACATAAAGGCAGGCATAAAAGATATCTGCCGTGATACGGGTACAGTAGTGGTCCCTCTATAGTGCCGGTTGAGTAGCGCCGGTTGCCGCTATAGCGCCGGTGAAATCGCTTGGCACAGATGGGAATATCAAGTAGTAGCAGTGTGCTGAGTAGCGCCGGTTGCCGCTATAGTGCCGGTATTTCCGGCTGGCACACACCGGCGCTGTAGAGGGACCACTACTGTATCGCCATGCTGCGCGCGCGTGACGGACAGCTACTTGCACTGCAGTTCGGACGCATCCGTTATCCCAGTAGCCCGGACTGCTTCGTGTGGCCGATGTTGTGTTCGCCAGGCTATTTTTCACATGTTTTTACACCTCGGACAGATCACCCATTCCCCTACTTGATGGTCTAGATATTTCAGGGAAGATCTGCATTGCCTAGCTCATGTTACCTGGTGGAAGCCGTACGATCTGCGTGATCTAGCATGTGTTTCCCGGGTTGGATAGGTGCTATTCATATACAGATCCTGCACAACATATCATACCGGCAGATACAGGGTCTACTGTAGATGATCTACTGTAGATCGTGATCCCTCTGAAGCCCAAAGGTGCTACCCCTGGTATGTATTAATAATACCTGATAGTTGCCTACCGACACAGCTCTGCGAGGGGGCACCTTTCATTCCGCTTCCTGTACTCTAAATACGAAATAGATACTTGCCGCTTGAGCAGATAACTGTTACCGCCTGACAGAGCGACGCTAACTGCCAACTTTGCCTTCTGCAGAGAGCTGCCGTCCCCCCCCCCCCCGCCAACCGATAGCCCGCTCTCCAAGTTCACCCTCAGTGACACGCCTCCCGCCTCCACTCACTCATGCTTAACAGTACCACCGGGGCTTCAGAGAGCAAGTGGAAAAATGGCCAGTGCACCCCCTAGACTTGATCATTGAGTGGATCCGAAAGCACCCGAAAGCCCGGATTGCTGATTTTGGGTGCGGGGAGGCTCGCCTTGCGGCCACGGTACCCAATAAGGTGAGCGGGTATGCTGCTGTGCGTACCTCGGCTACCAGAGGGTTAGTTTCTGGCCTCCGGGACAGACCGGGTACTGTTCTAGTGTCGGAACGAATGTTTTTGCCTTCCCAAGTGGAACAGATTTTTAAGCGAGAGAGCTCCTTCCTTGCCACCTTCCCTTTTTTTGGTCATGGCTTTTAGCTTGAGCGGTCGGTGGTTCAGTCTTCAGTTTCTTGGCCGCGCGTCGACGGCTTTCGTTCTATTTTGTGAAACAGTTTTGGTGGAGGCACCGACAAGGTGGCGAGCCCGAGCGCGTTGATGCACTCTCTGTCGAAGGGGGGGGGGTGGGGGGGGGGTGCTAGGACTGCGTGCCGTGCTCGTCTCAAATTCCGCACAGGACTGTAAATATTTTTATCGTGACTCGTGGCTGTTAGCTTCTCCGTCGGAAGCAGGAGTCCGGATGTCCCATGCATGGTTTGCGGAAGGTCCAGCACCGATTTCGTCTGTCCAAAAGCGGCAAGTTGCAAAGGGAGCGTTTTCGAGCACGCTCGTCGTCGTGATGTAGGGTCAGCCATCGATCTAGCCCCCCGTTTGGCTTCGGTGTCGATTCCTCGCAGCATTGTATAATAGGTCCACGTTTTCAGACTTGATTATGGTGTAGCGACCGCGGCAATGATAAGTGAAGTCTTACCAGCATTGTAGTGCAAGCGCGCAGCAACACGGGCGCCATGTTGCTGCGAACGTGCCGTAAGGCTGCTTGCATTGGCGTTGGGACACTCGACGAAATCCAACACCCCGGACGGCTTTGTATCCCCGATGTTGTAATCGTCTTTTTTTTCGACACGTTTTCTCTTTGAAATTCCAAAACGTTTTAACCCTAAAGCTAAACGTATACGGCAAAAACAAACCCCCTACAAGGTACAATTCTTGGGAGTTTGTCGCCCAAAAAACGTGGGTGCGGGCTTAAAAAAACATTGCTACTTCTATGTTCATATTTTCGGTATGTGGGGGGGGGTTCTTGCGGGCGAGCGGCAAAAATTGCGTCAGTTTTCTGAGTGACTGTACGTCGAAGCCTGTTGTCATGTACCTTCTGCAAAGGCTTCACTTAAATTAGTTTCTCTACGTCGAAGACTGATGGTGTATGTCTTCTGCAAATGCTTCAGTTAGTTGATTGCCTCTACGTGGAAAGCTGACGTTTTGTTTATTTCACGAGTATTCGGAAGAGCAGAACCGACAACGAGAGCAGCAGTCTTCCTGCCGCCGCCCCAGTGCAGTGCCTCCTATCTTTCTTCTTCCCGCGGCGCTGGCTGATTTGTGTTTTACCTCCTCTCCTCTCGCAAAGTTGTTATCGTTCGACTTGCCCGTTGCTGATTGTTTTGTGTTATATCTCCTCTCTTCTTCTCTCATGGTGGTGTTCGCTATCGAGTTGGTCCGCGCTGATTATTTCCTCTTGCCTCCTCGCCTTTCCCCTGCGTAATAATAAATACAATATCGATCAACTTGCGCCGTGCTGTTTGTTTCGCGTTTCACTTTCTCCTGTCTTCTCTCACCAAGGTGTTCTCGTTCGACCTGGTGTCTCCCAACCCGCGAGTGACGGCCTGCGACATGGCCCACGTACCGCTGAAAGATGCATCGGTGCACTTGGCGATCTTCTGCCTTTCCCTCATGGGGACGAACCTCGCCGACTTCTTGCGCGAAGCCCATCGCGTTCTTGTTACCGGTGGACTCGTCAAGGTGCGTTAAGACGCATAGTACGATGGGGGTGTGGCACTTTCTGGCCGTAGCGTGCATCTGACATGTTTTTTTTGTTCGTTAGGAACGGCCTTCTGATAGATCGCTTCGTTCATCGAATGGCCTTCTGACAGATCGCTTCGTTCATCGAATGGCCTTCTGATAGATCGCTTCGTTCATCGAATGGCCTTCTTATAGATCGCTTCGTTCATCGAATGGCCTTCTTATAGATCGCTTCGTTCATCGAATGACCTTCTGATAGGTCGCTTCGTTCATCGAATGGCCTTCTGATAGATCGCTTCGTTCATCGAATGACCTTCTAATAGATCGCTTCGTTCATCGAATGGCCTTCTGATAGGTCGCTTCGTTCATCGAATGACCTTCTGATAGATCGCTTCGTTCATCGAATGACCTTCTAATAGATCGCTTCGTTCATCGAATGACCTTCTGATAGATCGCTTCGTTCATCGAATGGCCTTCTCATAGATCGCTTCGTTCATCGAATGGCCTTCTGATAGATCGCTTCGTTTATCGAATGGCCTTCTGATAGATCGCTTCGTTCATCGAATGACATTCTAACAGATCGTTTCGTCCAATCGGACGCCTGTCGCTCCCTTTCTAGGTAGCCGAGGTCAGGAGCCGGTTCGAGGGGGAGGAAGGCGGAGTCGAACGCTTTCTAGAAGTGACGAAACGGCTGGGTTTCGACTGCAAGCAGATGGACCGCAGCAACAAGATGTTCCTCATGGCGGAGTTCAAGAAGTCCAACCGAACGCCGGAAAAGGGAGTGGACTTCGAAGCCAAGGTGCGCAAATATATTTAAAGAGAGGAGGACAAGTGCTTGCTACCTTACCTTAGAGGTAGCGTTTTTTTGCCAAAGTATGTCTTGACTGACGGGGCGGGTCGTCAACCGAGCAATTTTCCAATACCAGTCCAACGACAATAAATATAAGCTCGATATGAATAATACTTGGAAATGTGTGAAATTCTCCCGAGATCTTAGGTAGGGGATGATAAATAAACATCCCCGGGATGATAAATAAACATCCCCGCGGGTCAACTAATGGGTGTTTCAATAATTTGATGTACCGGCATGGTGATACGATTAATTAACGGTTCATAGGTTTTGGGTATAATAGCAGTACCACATTGCCTCAATTCCTTATCGAGCTTATTACATTTGTTGTTTTTCCTATCGAGCTTATACTTGTTGTCGGACTTGTATCGTTTTGTATATACCATCTGTAATTTTCTTATGTAGTTCGTGTTATGCCTAGGCCACGGAATGTTCATCGGGTTCCACAAACATATTTTATCAACGTAAGTTTCTTTTAGTGAGTTATAGACCTCGTCAGGTGAGGAGCCTCCTAAAAGCAAAGATGTCAGGAGACGGTCAGTCAAGGAAAAATGTACAGCGGTCAAGGGAGTAAAACCGAGCTGTGTACAC
>JBBMKB010096172.1:0-22844 GCA_037833945.1 Alaria marginata | reverse complement strand
GACTTTTTTCGACCGGATGTGCCAGTCGGATTGCTCAGTCGAAAAAAAGTGAGTCGAGAAAGCTCTTTCTCGACTGTGTAAGAAGGCCGATTTGGTCTCCAGTCGAAAAGGGCCCTTTTCGACTGACGGATCCGACCGTATAGGAATTGGCCTTAGAACAGAAATACCTATTAATAGTATTAATGTATTAATTGCATTCCAACGGTAGTGGGAGCTGTTCAGTCAAGGAGGTCCCCGTCATCCAGAAACTCCTTTTGCCCGAAAGCAAAATTAGATAAACATTGTGCGCTTAACCAGATCAACAATCCCATGGCGTAGGTAAAGACACAATACGAAGTATAGTGTAGAACACAACTATTGATTGCATTCCAACGGCAAAATGGGTAGTTCTGGAGTGAAGGAGCCCCGTCAGCCCGTCAGCCAGAACCGTTTCGGTCTAAAAGTGTCATTAATACCACTACCGTAGCCAAAGATGGAGAATGACGGCACGTCACCAATAAAACGAGTAGCCGTAACAGCGTGCCGCCGCAGTCTCCACACTAAAACCTAGTAGTTATGTGTATATTGCCGTCACGGTCACACGATAAACTGCCGTCATTCCCCATCTTTGATCGTGGCACGCGTCTCTGGCAGGAAGGAGTATCATACTCACATATTGTATATACAGTAGTGGTATACCCACTTCACCTTCCGGGTTAAGACTTTCCGGTGGGTAAGACCAGGTGAATCGTCTTGTCACTTTACATAGAACAAACTTTAATACTTTGCTTTGACATTATTGGGGGATCATTTTTTCAGTGGTGCAGGTAAGACCAAAATGAAGATAAGACCTACCTCTGAAATGGCCTTCCCCGAGGTGGTCTTAAAACCGGGTATTCATTCTACTCTGTAACAACATTCTGCTGTGCGTGTTTGCGCTCACGACTGCCGAAGTTTTTCCGTAACTCCTGTGTGCACCAGCAAAATTTTCTTCGCCTCCGGCGTAAAAGGCAGAAAGCTCAACTCTTTTTTAGCTTGCGGCGAAACGCGTTCTCGACGCCAAACGCGTGGTGCGAAACAGCTTACTTCCAGAGCCTGTTGCGCGAGCTGTGTTGCGCGCAACAGCAACGCCGACCCGAAAGTTGCGCCAGCGCAACAGCTATAATATTTAGCCCCTGGTGTGGACGTATGGTAGCTGTCGGGTGCACTCTCATACGGCCTTAATGCCCCGCACAGTTATTTTTATTTTGCTCATCCCTTCTATTATTTTCGCGCTTGTTCTTTCTCCTTCTCCTTCCCCACCTAGACGTAACTCAGATCCGGGGTCACTAAGCAGGCTGTTCTCCCCCCTCCCCACTACGGCACGCGCCTTCCTTTTTATCGCGAGAATACTTCAGCACTTTCTCCCCTCGTCGACTCGCGTCGAATTGTGCTTACCCACGCCATAATGCGCTCTCCGCAGTTGGTTTCTCTAGAAATAGAATCTCCATACCGAGATTTGAACCCCTGGGTCCAAACTTCGTAGTATTCCACTATTATTAGACAACCGGGGGGGCGACCGGTTGATCTTGAGTGTATCGTATTGTAACATGTACCAGGTATATACGATATGTCGTTTTGTTCGATATTTCGAAATATCGAAATATCGATTTTCGATGTATCGTATCGAACACGTTTCGTTCTTCATCCCCTGGCATCGCAGTATTTTTTGTTGTTGGTACTGGACGAAGTGTTAAAGTGTCGACATATCGCATATCATACCGGTATCGGGAATCGAAATCGTATCGATCCTAAATCGTTTTTTGCCATCGTAATTTGATACAGCAGCATGCAATACAAACTTATAATCGTATGATACGACGGTGTATACCACCCCCGGGTGATACATACCGTTACAGTTTACAGAGTTCTCTATATACTCTCAGAATACTCCCTCTCACAGAGTACTCTCTCACAGAGTACTTACTCTCATGCGAACAATGGCAACGCTAGCATCAGCTGGCTAGCATGCAACCATCGTGTTGTTCCGACTGCCCAAGTTGTTCCGTGGCTAGAGAGAGCTGTGGGGGGGGGCGAGATAGGAGCTAGGGGGCCGAGATTTGAGCTAATATCACAGACTCCGGCATCGTGCAGTTGGCTGGTGGTTCCGTAACCGCGTTGCTGTCTATTGTTTCCCCGAAACAAACAACGAAGTACCATTGATTAATTAGACTACCCCCCTAGAATATGCTATCGTCTCCTCGGTACAGGTACTTGATTAATTATTAATTACCCCTCCAAATAACAATGCATAGTATATCAATGATCACGGCGGTTGCTGCCCTTCATGTATCCGGACCCTGATCCGGACCCCTGAGATTGCTTGTTGTGTAGAATGGATGGTATGACTTGATATTGCTCCGTGCGGCGTGTGCCGGTGGCGCCGTTGTTTTTGGTTAGTTCTGAAGTAGACACGGTTGAAACATGTTCGTATATTACATCTATCTATCCGTGTTTTGGATGTCAGGAAACGGTATACCGTACGATGCCATTAAACGGTGAAAACCAACCTGGGTAGATTGGAGTCGTTGTACCGTATACTTTGTGGCCAGATAGCGGTGAACCGTAAGGTTGTGTCCAATGAATGACGGTAAGTCGGCGCCTGGCCACTGAGCGCGTCCGAGATCGGGAGCTTCCTGTGGCGAATTACCCCTATACCGTCAATTGGCGTGAAAACCACCGGCATGCCGTTTTATGGCTGGTGCCCTTACCCTTTTTGCATATTCTGGATGTTATGCGTGTTTAGATTCGACGCGAGTCGACAAGGGAAGCAAGTGCTGGGTTCTTCTCGCGATAGTAATGATGGCGCTTACCGTAGTGGGGAGGGGGGAGGAAAGCCTGCTTCGTGAGTGACCTCGGATTTGAGCTACTTTTAGGGAGGGAGGGATGTAGGGAGGGAGAAGAAGACAGAAAAGGCGCGGAAATAATCGTGGTACCACGACGTTCAGTCAGTTGACTTTACGGCGACAGCTGTCGTTACTTTCTTCATATTAGATATTAGATAGGATGAGCATACACAAAAAAGAAAAAAAAGTGCGAAGATAATCGTATTTCATACATGTGTATCATATGATGGACGGGATGAGCAAAACATTAAATATACATATGATCGTAATAAAAAAAAAATGACGTTCTGTGAATGGTTTCGCATGATATCATTTTCGCTCCAGTAGACCTAACCACCTGGCCGCGTGGATCTTGGAAAGTAGTTTTTTGCGCCCTCTCATTGGCCGAGTACCAGGTGGTGGTCCGCATTCAGAAACTTATCGGAATTATAAAAAACAATATCGGAATTTACGAAAAACACAAACGCGCGCCGCGTTTCAAGCTCGTTTTGGGTCCGGGTTGGGGTCAGGGTTATAGGGTTAGGGTTAGGGTTGGGTCTACGCCCGTACCTTTATCCCACGAGGAGGTCCTTCCTAGCGTGCAAACGATCGCATCAAACGAGAAATTTCTCAGCTTTCTGGCCCCCAAAGATCCGCGCGGCCAGAACGCTAGGTAAGCTCATCATCTTGGTATAAAACCAACAAGTCTTGCTATTTGTAAATTTTGAAAGATCTGGATTTTGTAGATTCTTTCAATGGTCCCTTGGGTGAACAAGCAAGTAATTATTAATAGTTTTTATTGATAGAGAAAATCTACATATCTCATTGATCTGGGTTTTGCTGGTGGTGTTCCATGCAAGTTTTACGTGGAACGTTTGAAAATTCCGAAAAAAATGGATTTTGCTGATGGTATTCCACGCCCGTTGGCACACTACAAACCACTCTTGTCGTATCTGCCCTTTACTTTGTACATCCGCTGATCCGGAGTATTTTAATGCACCCTCTAAAAATCTGATTTTTGCTGGTTTGTATCGCCCGAGTGGTCTAATGGTTATAACCTCTAATACTCCGTATAATACCAAGTTTGGAGTCATGGGTTTAACTCTCGGTATGGAGATTTTATTTCTAGAGACACCAACTGCCGAGAGCGCTTCATAGCGTGGGTAGGCACAATTCGACCCGGGCCGACGAGGGAAGAAAGTGCTTAATTAATCTCGCAAAAAAAGTTGAGGCGCGTACCGTAGTGGGGACGGGGGGGAAAGAGCCTGCTTAGTGGCCCCGGATCTGAGTTACGACTAGGGCTATTATATTAATAACACTTTTTGCCCCCGCTCCACAGCAATATGCCTGGGGCAAGAGTGGCGCCGATAGCGTGGTTGCCAAGCTTCATATCATACTCCTTAACTTTTTTTAATATTACGGGGGAATGTAGTTAATAGGACCAAATATTGGTAGTAAAAATAGTGAAATATATAGGTTTTTGTGTTAACTGTAGGTCCTATTAACTACGTTCCCCCGTATGAGTTTATCATGTGTGCGCGCGCAGCTGAAGCATAATATTAACACCTTTTGCCCCCCCTCTCCCCCCCATTTAACCCTAACAGCAATATGCCTGGGGCAAGAAAGGATCCGACAGCGTGGTCGCCAAGCTGAAAGGCCTCGGGGACTCTGAGTACACCGTGATGCCCGAAGAGAACTATGCGGAGATGTGGATTGGCACCCACCCCAGCGGACCTAGCAGGGTGATGAGAGATGGATGCCCCGGACCTCTGCTTAAGGTGATGGATTTTAGGTTGTTGCGTTTATCGAGCGATAGTCGAGTTGTCGAGTTCGATAATTTGATTTTGATGCCGAGTTCCGATTCGATACGGATTTTAAACTGAATACTGAAATGGGCATGTCGAATACCGGTGTTTTTTAGGTTTAACGCGGGGATGTGGATCGGGAACCACCCCAGCGGACCTAGCATGGTCATGGGGGATGGATGCCCCGGACTTTGAACGATCCAATAGTCTACTCGTGTCACGCCGTCTGCATGATACCGGCTCGTGTGTTTTTCTCGACCTAATATCTAATTACGCCGCATTTGTTTTCGTCCAAAATAATCGATTCTCGAGTTCACAGTTGGCTTCACCTTAATATTAATATATTCCACGAAAATATATGCACATTGCAGGAAGTCCTGGACGACAACCCTCACGTTCTGGGAGCTATCCGTTGGAAGGGAGACCTTCCTTTTCTGTTCAAGGTCATCTCCATCAGTAAGGCCCTCAGCATCCAGGCTCACCCCGACAAGGTACTTTTTATTTTATTTTCAGTTTTATGAGTTTCTGTTTTCGTTCTTTTTTCTCGTCTTTTCGACTGTCCACCCTCTTTTTTGTATTCTCCGTCTACGTGTTACACCTTGTATCGCTCGTGACAGCACCTAGCGGAGAGGCTGCACGCAGAGCGTTCGGGCGTGTAAGAGGACGACAACCACAAACCGAAGATGGCGGTGACCCTGTCCTCTCCTTTTCCTATTTTCTGATTTCGTTTCTTACAGCTGGTCTGTCAACGGATCTTCCCTTTCTTACATTTTGTAATCGCTTCGTGTGTGTTGTTTTGGTTTGCGTTTTTGACAGCGCCTAGCGGAGAGGCTGCACGCAGAGCGTCCGGACGTGTACAAGGACGACAACCACAAGCCGGAGATGGCCGTGACCCTGTCCGACTTCGAGGGGCTTTGCGGCTTCCGACCGTTCTACGAGATCGTATGGAACCTGCACGCCTACCCTGGTCAGTTGAAACATTTTGATCTAGAGTGAGCGCTCGGTGTGAAGTTTCTACTGTTGACTCGCCAAAAAAAAGGGTCCCCTTTCGAGTTGCCTCAGGCGTCCGCCGACCACCAACACACGCAAGTCGTTCACCAAAGCGGAGGAGTTGACGACAGCTACAAATATGCTGCTGCGCGAGTTCTTAGCGACAGTTGTACAGTTTTTTTTATCCTGTGCGGCTTCCGACCCTTCTACGAGTCCGTATGGAACCTGCACGCCTATCATACCCCGGTCGGTGGAGGCTCGACCTTTTTATTTTGTGTCTCGGGGCCGGGACTATTGATGGTGTGGTATCAATAGTCTTACTCCCTGACAGTGGCGTCGACGGCGCGACTTATCATTGACGCATTAATACCCCGCACTACTGCTACTTTTTTTTTTTTGCTGTTTGCCGTTTGTTTTTTGCCTATTGTCTTTTGCCTTGGTCTCTTTTCCTTTTCCTTTTGGCTTTGTGTCGTTCGTCTTTCGCCTATCGCGTTTTACGTTTTAACTGTTGTGTATTTCATTCACCTTCGCCGTTTGGTTTTGTCGTCTTAACCTTTGTTTTGTTCTGCCGTTTTGCCTTTTGGTTTTTGGTTTGAATCTTCCGCCTGTCGGTATTTTCTTGTGAATTTCGCCGTTCGCGTTTTTTTCTCATATTTTTCTCACTTTTGTTTTTGTTTGCCGTACTGTCATTCGTTTTGTCCATCCAGAGCTCCGCGGAATGGTTTCGTACTCGGCCCTTAAGGCGGTGTGTAAGGCCGGCGATGACGTGGTCCGCCAAAGGATGGCCCTCAAGAAGCTCTTCGGCTCTTTCGTGAAGTGCGACAAGAATGTCGTCCGGACACAGGTCAGTCAGGGATTACAGTCGTTGCCCCGCGTTAGTGCGGTACCCTCTAGTGCGGGGTCCCAGTTTAGTGCGGTGGCAATCGCTTGTCACGGCCTCGTCGTTAGGACACAGGTCAGTCAGGGTTATTTAATTCATCAGGACCAGCTCATAAGGATTTCATTCTGACAACATTGCGGCTATCAGGGTTGATTGATTCGGACCAGCTCACCTGTTCATGCTGAAAACAGCGTGAATAGTTTTTGCAAGAGCAGTACTATGTCCCAGGTCATTATCGAGTATTATTTTATTGAGAGATCGACTTTGATTGTTGACTGCCCGCCCCTCACCCTCCTGCACCCCCTTTTAACGAACACCAACTCCACAAAATCAACATCCCCCCACCCCCTACTCCCCCTTTTGACAAACGCCAACTTGACAAATCTCGTCCACCCCCCCCCCCCCATCCCAACAGGTTGCGGCCCTCGTGAGCAGGCTCAAGAAGAACGCCCCGGTTGTAAACCCCGGTCGTCCCGTGTCACCACCGCCTTCCAAGAACCCCGAACGTGCCCCTGAACCTATCCGAGAGGCTCTCATTGCCCACAAGGCAGCGGTGGAATCTCAAGCAGCAGATGACGCTTCCCAGGGTTCGACTCCTACTTTGACGCCTTCTACCTCGCTTTCAGCATCTACCTCCTCGTGTTCGAGTTCGGATTGTGTGCCTCCTATACCGGAGGGTTCTGTTGGTGGTATTGTTGGCGGAGGGAAGATGACACGGAATGCTTCGATGCACTTGGGAGGAAGCTTGCGCGGAGCGGGGAGGCCTACCATGGTGGGCACGCTTCCCTCCGCGCAGCTCAGCCACGGCAGTCTGGATAGGCTGGGGGTGGAGGTGGGTATGGGTGTGGACGTGGAGGCGTCGGGCGTTTGCTCGGATGGTAGTGGATCGTCCCCGGTCAGAGCGGCGCCGGGAGACGAGTGTGCGAGAGATGTGCTGGCGGATGAGACTGCTTCGGAGGAGATTTTTGGGAAGGCGTTCCGAGGGGGTCCGGAGGCGGCGACAAGACTGGCCGCCAGGCTTCAACGGGAGGTGGGTAATTTATTGGGTAGGGTATGGCAGGGTAGAGTAGGGTAGGGTGCTGTAGGTTAGGGTAGGGCAGGGTAGTGTAGGGTAGGGCAAGGTACGGCAGAATAGGGTAAGTGAGGGTAAGATAGGGTAGGGTAGGGTACGGGGCAGCTGGCTTGTTACTGTAGTTGTTAATTTTGGTATGTTTGTTTGTAATGAACTTTGGTATGTTTGTAATAATAATAAAACAAATATTGTTTTCTTGTTTTTCTACACAGGATGCGGACTCTCAGCGCGTGATGCTCCGGCTGTCGAAGGAGTACCCCGGCGACCTCGGCATCCTTATGCCTCTCATGCTCAACCTGCTCCAGCTCAAACCCGGCCTAGCTTTCTTCATGACCGTCGACGAACCCCACGCCTACCTTCGCGGTGACATCCTTGAGGTGAGATATATGAAGTCGACAGATCGGAGATAATAACAGATCACAGATAACTCGCACAGATCACAGATGGCCAGTCTACCTTCTTGGTGACATCGTTGAGGTGTGTGTGGATGGATGCGGGTGTGAGTGGGTGAGGGTGGGTGCGGGTGGGTGCGGGTTTGGGTGGATGGGTTGGGTGTGTGTGTGCGTATGTGCGTGCGTGGGTGGGTGCGTGCGTCATGACGTGCTTCAACAATGGGTTAGGTTGGGTGGGTGGGTTGGTTTGTCGGTGCCTTTGTGCGTGCGTCATGGCGTGCTTCAAAAACGTAGTCCGAGCGGCTCTGACCCCCGAATCTCCCAGGGTCCGCCATGCCCTCAGATCTCCCTGGGTGAACAATGCCCCCGAAGTCTCCATGGGTTTCACCACGTTGCAGCACGGCGGAGCCCTCCGCCTACAAGCACATTTGGACTGCTACTCTCCGAGACAGGCTCACCGTGTTGCCTCGAGCTCTTTATAGAGAAAATAGAGTATTGGGCCCTTTGGCTGGCTACGCCATATTTCTATGCTTACTATTATCTTGCCAACAACTTTTATCTTGTCAACAGCTATCTTGCGAACGTTTCTTTAACATTTCTCTGCCAACATTTCTGTGCATGCAGGTCATGGCGTGCTCCAACAACGTGGTCCGAGCGGCGCTGACCCCGAAGTTCCGGGATGTCAACCTTTTGGTGGAGATGCTCACGTATAACATGGGAGCCCCCGCGGTATTGCCGGCCGAAACGGTGGACGCTTGCCGTAAACGTTACACTCCTCCCATCAACGACTTCGAGATACAGATATTACAGGTGGGGTGCGGTGATGGTGTATTTTTTAACGTTTTTTTAAACTCGACGAGAAAGGTCGTTGGAGCAATTGCGGCAGACGTATCACGCGGCTTGCAAAGCTGGGTATTGACCACTCCATCGATAGTAGGGTATATATGCACTCTGAGATTAATAGCGGTGGTTGTGGCGGTGCCTGTACGAGTAGTAGCGGCAGTTGTTGTGGCTGTAGTAATAAGTGGTAGTTGGTATTCGTTAGAGCGAGTTCATCCGCCAAAATAGTATCTGAAGCCCCACCCCCCCCTCTCCTTTTGAGATTCCGGCCAACGAACGGTGCTACCGTGAAGCATAATCTACGCCCACCATAACCCATCCCCACCTAACCTACCTCCACATAATGGCCCACACCCACCCCCCACTCCCCCCCAAAACATCCTTTCCCCTTCCTCGCGAAACTGACGCCCGCACCCCCATTCCCCATTAAAGCTTTAGGTTCCGGCGAACGAACGGTACGAGCTCGAGGCAATGGAGGTCCCCGTAGTAATGTTGGCTCTCGCTGGCGGCGCGGACGGTCGCGTGATCGAGAGTGAGAGTGGTAGGGAGATTCAGGCGTGTGAGGGAGGCGTGTTTTTCCTCCCAGCGTATACCCCTGTAGTGGTGTGCTCTGGCAGAAAGGGGGACGGTATTAAGATGGCCTTGGCTCACACGAACCTTCACTGGGGTACCCTGGCTGCTCCTACTCCTAACTCGCCTAAGCGGCGTGGGTCTGCGCGTGCCCCTGTGTTCGCGTAGTAGCGGGGGTGATGACACTGGTCGGTTTGTTGATTGATTGATTGGTCGGTTGATTGGTTGATTGATTAGCGGACGCTGATTGGTTAATTGGTTGGTTGGTTGATTGATTGGTTAGCGGACTGACGGGTGCTGATTAATCGGCTGACGCCAATTGGTTGATTGGTGAACACTGCTTGATCAATTGGCCGAATATGACTAACGGGGCCTGTTTTTTTCCAACGGCGCAAACGCTACTAGAGTGGAAAGAGAGAGGACAGAGGGATTTCCGTCCCTCGCTCGTTTTTTCGAAAAGGGGTGCGGGGATTCTGCGTGTTTTTCGTTCATCGCGATGGGGGGAGACATCACGAAAAGACGCGTGGCAGGCAGGGGGAGGGGCACCTTTTGTCGTGCCCCGTCACACCCTCTGGTGGGCGGTAGTTGTAGGAGGGGAGAGGGGGGGGTCGGGTTGTGGTGGTCACAGGTGCTGGGAGATCGCGGTTTGACCCTTTGACTGACCGCCCTCCTACCACTAAAAGTAGTATATTAAGGTCAAATTAGGCCTTGGTGGTGCCCTATACCGTCAATGCCGTCGGTAGCATGTTAAGTGCCGTAGGTATCATGGTAAGCCAGCGGAAATTCCCTCCCTAGACCGATCTTCAAGCATCTTTGGTGGTGGCTGGATGACGGAGAAGAGGGGAGGGGGGCGGGGGGGGGGTGTGATGATGGTGGTGGTGGTGACAGGAAGACGGAGAATGGATGGAGTGATGGATGGATGAAGTGATTGATTGTGGATACATATCGAAACTTTCGATATGATTGGCTGGATGGGTTGATGGATGCATGCATATATGGATGCCTGTGCTGACGAGGCTGCTTGTTGTCTAGACTTTTTAGGTTCCAGTTTGGCGTCGCCGGCTGCCGCTGTCTGCTGTCTTTGGACTCTCGTGAGCATGCTGCATCAATTTGAAGTAGGGACTAGGGAGGGGGGAAGGGGGAGGAGGGTGTTTTGTTTCTGGAATGAGTTATTCGTAGCCGGCGATGTTAACGCTGTCGGGTGTGTCCTGTAGTTTTGAAGAGGTGGAGCGTGCCCAACGACTGGTGTGACTGGGCTCCGGGGCTGCATGTCATTATTTAGAAAACAACCCAGTCAAGCGTCGTGACTCTCGACTATTTTGCTCCTCGACCTTCTCCCCTTACTGAAGCTTTCGTTGCAGAAGGAGGGAAGGGGAGGGAGGGAGGGGTTGGCGCCGGAGGAGGGGAGGGAGGGATAATTATCCCCGCTGTTGCTCCTTTGTGATGGGTGAACGGTCAGTCGTTTCCCGTGGTTTCGTGTTGGACCTTGGTCGATGTCTTTCTTTCGATGTGCGAGAAATTCTCGGCGGCGATGGTTCCGGAATGAAAGGGGTGGGGGGAACAGTTTGAGGGAAGGTTTGAGGCATGTTTCGAGAAACGATTCGGGTAACAGTTATCAGAGTCCTCCCCCCCCTCTGCCCCCCTTTACGGTTGTCTTTTTATTATCTTACGTAGCGTGGCGAACGGTGTTGGGAGTGTTTCCTTAGAGAATTCTGTGTGGAAACGAGGGGGCGTGTTGGTAAAATGTTTTTTTTTTTGTCTTTTCGAGGACAGTGGGCGGACTATGAGCCAACGGAGGACAGTATCGCGCGGTTTTGACGCGATCTGGAGGGGTCTTCGCGCGTTTTTCAGCATCACCTACCTTGTCGGGAGTTTCAGCTCCGGTTGGGGTGCAGTTTCTTTTTTTGTGGAATGAGTTTGTGAGCACTCGACTCGACTTCGTCGAACCTTGCTTGGCCGCTTCCGTTTCGAAGCCTTTTCTTGAATACGTATGTTTTTACAGATGCGTCCGTCCCTTTTGTTCTCTAGACGAACTGCTTGCTATTCATAGCCTCGGCGTGCTGCAAGTAGAGTGCCTTTGACCTGGCCCAGCATATCCTGACTGTTTATGCCAGGTGTTGCCGAAAAGCCATGATTTTAATTGGTCGGTCATTTTCCGCCTTGACTTTGATTGTTCGATATGTTCCATCCAGGGTTAGGGCTTAACCCTTATCCCTAGGAAATTGGTGCGGAAACTTCGTGGATTATTTAGAAAGGACTCCGAAAGGCTCTTGGATTCTTGAGTGAGGACTTTTGTTTTTTTCGCGGATTTTGGGGAATCACCCTGACTGGCTTGTTCGTAGATTCGTTAGGGAAGACCCCGAAAGACTTTTCGCGGATGCCTGAGAAAACGGTCTGCCTGGTTTAAGTTGATGGTTTTGAGAGGACTCTGAGCGAGTCGCGGAGTCTTCGGAGGGAGTGCTTTTGAAGTAAGTATTCGCGGATTATTGAAAGATAGTTATGGTGATGTTGCGCCGTCGAAGCATGATGATGTATTAAGTCAACGAATGATGGTGTAAGGAAGTGTCCACAAGACGGCGTTTGCCTATACCGGTAGTACGTATGATACGTGCTCGTTAGCCCGCCCAAAAGGCATTGCGTGTTGCCGCCGCTGTTTAAAAAAAAAAAAATCCCCCCTCCCTGCTTTTCTTGGTCAACGATGGTGCTGGCTTTCGTTGGTCGTACTGAGGACTTGGGTGTTTGGTACTGATTTGGGGTTTTGGTACTGCTTTGGGGTGTTGGTACTGCTTTGAATATTGGTACTGGCTGGGGTGTCGGTATTGATTTGGGTGTTGGTATATTTTGGGTGTTGGTACTGGCTGCTGCATGCTTTCGGACATTCATACATTTTTTTAATATCTGTCTTGCCTCGGTTGCGCTTTATTTTTTGCCTTACTCCTTGTCGGATTGGGTGGGTGTGCGAACTGGCTTGGGATTGATCCATAGGTCGACCGGGTGTGCTCTCGGTTGATTTGGTTGGTTGATTTACTGTATTCGTTTTGGTTCGTGTCGGTATCGTTTTTGATTGATCGATTTTTTTTTTGATGTGGTCAAAAGCGTTTTGATGGTCGAATTGCTTCGATTGGTCGAAATCGTTTTGATTGGTCGAAATCATTTTGACTGGTCGGCAATGTATCTTGATTGTGGTCGAAATAGCTATGATATGGTCGAAGACGAGTGATGTCCGTACCGACGGGGTCTGGTTTTAAGTGGTGGTGGTGGTCGAGACAGGACTGACTGGGAAGGCCTAGACAGGACAGGGCAAGACACGAGTATTTTTTTTATTTTGTTTCAGGTTTTGCATATTATTGCTACACATTTGAGGGCCAAGATTTAATCCCCCCTTGGCGTTCTTCTTTTTCTCTCTTCTTCTGGCTTACCCGGTATATACTACTTCCCCCTTCCTATAGGTATTGTGGGCTACTACTACTATTAATTCTACTATTAATACTACCATTGGTGCGTTCAGGCGGTGGTCGGGTAGACGGGCAGGGGGGGGGGGGCATCGCGGCAGAGTCGGACGCCGCTTAATTCACACGCTTACTTGCTTGGCTAGGGTAAGATATGAAGGTAGTCGGGTGCTGATGTGTCACACGCGTACTTGCTTGGCTAGGGTACCATTGAGCCATGAAAACGGTGATCGGGTGCTGCTGTCTCACGTACTTAAGTGCTTGCTTGGCTACGGTGAGACTGGAGTATGGAGGTGGTCGGGTGCTGTTGTGTCACACGCGTGCTTGCTTGAGTAGGGTAAGGCCGGGGTATGAAAATGGTGATCGGGTGCTGTTGCTGTGTGACATGCGCACTTGATTGCCTAGGGTAACGAGATATGACGCGATCGTCGGATGCTCCATATCATACGCTTGCTTGCTTGCTTTCTTGCTTGATCAAGGTTAAGGTCGAGATATGACGATCGTCGGGTGCTACTGTGTCACGCGCTTGCTTGGCTAAGGTTAAATCGGTGTAGTACCGGTATACACCTGTCCGGCAAGAAATAATCCTGATGTGCTGGACCGCCTGTTTGCCCGACTGGGGTATGATCGGTCGGGATAGTATAGAGGTGGTCGGGTACCGGTTATCGAGTTGGTGGCAGGTTGCTGCCTTGGCGAAGGTCGAGGCATATGAAGGCTGGCCGAGGCATACAGGTGGTCGGTTGCTTGTGTCACACGCGTGCTTGCTTTCGGCTAGGGGAACACCGGGGTATGAAAGTGGTCCGAGACTGCCACTACAAACCGCCGTATCTTCTTGTAGCACCTCTAAGGCAATTATACGTTGGAGACCGCGGTGTGACCTCTCTTGGCTGAATGCCCCGTACACTATTCCTAGTATATTACGTCCTAAACAGGCCTTAGCGCGCCCACAAACCTTGGCGCGCCCGAAGAGGCCGTTCTCCTAGCGCTTTGCTTTGCGTTTAGGCGCCTCTCTTGTGAGGCCTCATCAAGTATCAAGTACTCGTAGTTTTTTCTATTAGTAGCGTCTATGGTTTTGTTTCCTGTTTTTCGTGCGGCGAGGTTGGGCGAAACAACGACAATGGAGTGATTGACGTTCCCCTCTTTGCTATTTTGTATGGTGTATTTTGTCTTTTGATTTTTTTTGGTGTCGGGGGGGGGGAGGGTTGCCTTGTGCGCCGCCCCCCCTGATTATTTTTCTATTATACGTCGTCAATCAATGTCTTTCGCTTCTCCCTCCCCCCCTCTTTTTTTTCTTCTTTGCATTTGAAGCGCGTTCCTACGTGGGTTCCTTGTCTTCTGCCTTGTATTATTTTTATCTCGGGGTGGGGCTGGCGTGTACAGTAGTAGTAGGAGTTCCGACGGCAGCAGCAGCAAATACATGACATCTGCTGGGCTCATCGAGTTTGCGTCAGATTGAGGTCTGGGACGGATGGTTATTTGTAATACTATGCAACAACACAACTCCAAACACATAATTAGGGCTTTTCACGCGCCATGACCTGACCCGGCGCGGGTTGGTTCAGGAGGTTTTACAACCGCGCGGGTCGAATATAATCCGGCCAGGAGGTGTTCGATTTATCACCGGTCGGGTCGGATCAGGATGTTTTCGAATGTCACGGGTCGGGTCGGGTCTCCTTGACCCCACCCGACGCGCGAAAAACCCTGCCACAAAGTGCAATGCGGGGATTGGTCACCATGTTACCATGCTATGCCCAAGACCCAATGCCTCCATTATTCATTGAATTTGAGGTTCAACGCTACACGCTACGGTAGAGAGGGAGCTTTTTGAACCCCAAACACTCAAAACACTCTGTCTGAGTGGCGGGACTCCTCAAGTGAGGAACTACAGTAACTGCTCCACATATTTGCTATCCCAACTGAGAAAGTATTCAATATTTTCGCGTTCCCATTCATATTTGTATATGGTCTGTTGTACTTGCGACAGACTAATCTAAAGGCTTATACCCAATCGGATTGTTCATCCGGTCGCGATTACACTTAAAAAAAATCCCAGTTTATTCCCCGGTTTATTCAGCAGTCTCACTAAACCTCGAAGCTGTCCGTGTTTCTGTCTGTCCGTCTGTCTGTCTGATGCTATCAACTGGAATAAGCACCGTGAATGTTTTTTGTACTGTAGCCGAATTGACGAGTTCCAGTTCCTGCAACTTCCTGAAAAAATCGTACGATGTACAAGGCGCTTCGCTCAGAAAGGAAAATCAGAACAGTTAACGTGAAGCGGACAGAGGTCCATTGATTGTAGGTACAAACTGGGGACTTTAAAATGCCAAGAGCCCCGCCGCCATACTCTAGGAAAACATCGCGGACGCCACACACATGATGAGTATACCGCATGCATTCAAGCGGAAAAAGCGCGCCTTATTATTTCTTATTGGGCTGCGCCAAGCGAAGGTCGAGTAATAGTTGGTATCCACGGAAACATGTGTTGCATTCATTCGTCACGGTATCGTATGGTGGGGTCGCCGCTTTCGTCCCAGATACGGAGGGATTTCTGTTCCGGGGATTGGGCCCTATCTTCACCTGGTGCGGCGGGACCGGGGGGTTTTGCCCCTCGGGGCAAAACTCCCGCCGCGCGCCCGGCGCCCCCCCATTGGCCGGGGGCCGGTGGGGGGGGGTGATCGGCCAATGGGATTGGGGCTCGGAAAACGCAGCATTCAAATCAAATCCTTATGAAATTATATCATACAAGGGGGGCTCATGGAGATTGAGCACGACATGTAGTCTATGGCGAAACGGACAATGTGCAAATGCCAAGAGGCGTAGTTGGTGGGCCGAGTGCAGAACGAATCTACGAGAACGTGGTCACATACAATAGACAGTGAAAAGGCGAGACAGAGAGAAAGCCCCATGCATTGCTACGAAAGAAGCTTGAGGAGCGGGTGTTATAACCCGTGCGATTGCGGACTCTAATAACTCCCAAACAGCGAAGAGAAGGACAGAGCCAACTGGGAACATCAAGTGTCGATATCACGGTCCGAGCACCACCACACCACCGCCACAGAAGAAGCTCCTTCGACCCCTCCCTGTTGCTATCCGCCAGCCTTGACGCGCTTTGAGGGAGAATTTCAACTCCTCAAACTCGGGCATAGAAGGCACCTCTAGACCGTGCTCGCGTGTGAAGTGTGAAGGGTCAAGGGAACGCCGACCAAAGAAAGGCAAACTTCAACTTGCAAGAGAGCCAGTCGCAGCGCTGGAGTTTTTTCTTTCTTCCCAAAACAGACCTATACGCTATTGTTGTCGATTTTCGACTCGAATTTTCGTTTTTTTCGACGAAGTCTTTCTCCCAGCCCAATGGCGGGGGCGTTGTCCCCGGAGGAGGCACCGTTTTTGGCGGGGATGGGAACGGGGGTGTATGAGGACACGGTGCGGGCCTACCCGAATATCACATTGAACACTGTGGGGGTCGTGCCCTTGCTCCAGCGCGAAATGTGCGAGACGGGCATTGCCATCAACCCCAGTGGGACGATGGCTCGGTCTCCTCAGGGGCATTTGCCTACGCGACCCGTGCTATGATCGGCGTGGCACTGTTGACAGTTTGGTAAACACATTTCTGACAACCGGCGCACTTCGACTGGGGAACTACCAAATATCAGCGGAACACCTTTTGCGTGTAAAAAGGTATTCGTCGTACACCTAGGCCATGGGATTATTGGTCGGATTTCACTTTGATGTTTCGCAAAAGTCGGATCTCAATTTAATTTGTCACTGTCAGTGTTTGGGTGAGGCCTAGAGCTCCTCAAGCGCGGGAGCTTATATAGTTTCGGTGCACCCCTACCGTAGCATGCGTCGGGGCATTGGCGTTTTCATTGCGAAGGAAGACGGGGTAAAGGTGTTTAACGTGTCCATAGGTAACGGCGCATACGTGGTGGATATCGATATTGATATAGTTTGCGATGGGGTGAGACGATGCTACGATAAGGGGGCACCTATATATTATGAGGCTGCCCACGTAAGGAGCTTCCTTCCCCACCCAAAAGCTGAGTTTGGGAATATTGCGTGCTCAACCCGATGAACAATCCCATGGCCTAGGCATGAAACTATCGTCAGAAATGGTTTGTCCAAGAAACGTGATCCCTGTTGTAGCACGTGGCGGGAGCGGAACAACTCACGAGCACGCTGCCAAGTATGCCGGAAAAACAGTCGGCCAATCTCATCGCCACCTACTCGATGGTGCGTCCGACCTCATACATCGAGCGGTTTTGTTTTAGGTGAGAGGTATTCTTCGACTGCATAATAGATGTTCGAGTCTGTCCTATATTCATTATGGCGACAAGTCAATGTGATAATAACAACAGCAGCATCATTGAGCGAGTAATAGACCCGGAGCTGTCCTCGTTCGTATTTCAGAAGGCAGGCAGTAGCGCGATATGGATGCTCGCACGCCTGCTCGAGTCTCAATGGACAGCAGAAGAACGACTGTCCTTCAAACGGTGGAATAAGTATCGTCCGTCAAACAGCCAACCAACCTGATCGCCACCAGCTTCACGGTGAAGCTGGCGTCGTAAATCGAGCGGGTAATTGCCCAGAGCTGTCCCTGCTCACGTGTCAGAGGGTACATACTAGTGAACAGTGCGATGTGGGTGTTTGAACACCTGCTCGAGCTTCCAGTGACTGCGGCGGAATAACTGTCCATCAAACAGCGGAAGAACGTTCGTTTCTAAAACAGCCAGCCAGCCTGATCATCGTCAGGCCCATGGTGCAGCATACCTAATGTGTTGAGCGGCACTGGGGTGGGAGCCCCCCCTGCCCGGGTGTGTGCGAAGTGGGCGTTTGAAGGCCTGCTCGAGCGTCTAGGGACGGCGGCAAAATGACCGTCGTTCAAACGGCGGAAGAATGGTCGTCCTCCAAACCGCCAGCCAGCCTGATCACCGTCAGTTCTATGGTGCAGCGGATCTAATATATTGAGCGGGCACTGGGCCCGGAGCTGCCCCTGCCCGGATGTCAGAGGCCATACTCTACTAAGCAGTGCGATGCGCGTGTTTGAACGCTTGCTCGAGCTTCCAAGAGACAGCGCAAGAATGTCCGTCGTTGAAACAACGGAAGAATGGTCGTCCCTCAAACAGTCGGCTCAGTCTGATCACCACCAACTCCATGGTACAGCAGACCTCCTACATTGAGCGTGTAGTGGACCCGGAGCTGTCCCTGCTCGCATGACAGAAGGCAGACACTTGCACGATGTGTGTGTGTGTGAACACCTGCTCGAGCTGCCAGGTACAGCGGAAGAATGGTTGTCCGTTAAACAGCAGCGGCAATGGCGTCCATATAAAAACGGAAGAATGGTCGTCCGTCAAACAGTCGTCTAATCTTATCACCACTAACTCCATGGTGCAGCGGATCTCGTACACTGGGCGGGTAGTAGGCCTGGATTCGTCCCTACTCGCGTATCAGAGGGTACATACTACCGCGATGGGGGTGCTTGAAAGCTTTACCGACCTTCCAGGGACATCAAGATAATGGTCGTCCTTTAAATAACACAATAGTGGTCGTCCTTGGAACAGCAGGCAAACCTGATCACCACCAGCTCAATGGTGCAGCGGACCTCGTACATCGAACGGGGAATTGACCCAGAGCTGCAGCGTCGAAGGACAGACACTAGCGTGATGTGGATGCTGAAACGCCTGCTCGAGCTGCCAGGTACAGGGGGAGCATTATCGTCCTTCAAACAGAGGGAAAATAGTCATCAAACAGTCGGCCAACGTCATCGCCACCACCTTCATGGTACGGCGGGCCTCGTACATTGGGCGGGTATAGGATCCGGAGCTGTCCCTACCCGCATGTCAGAAGATAGAAGCTAGTGTAGCGCGATGTGGAAGCTTGAACGCCTGCTCGAGCTTCCAGGAATAGCGGAAGAATGGCCGTCCTTAAAAAGGCGGAATAATGGTTTTCCTTCAAACAGCCAGCCAATCTATTCGCCACCAGCCCCATGGTCCGGCGGACGTCGTGCATCGAGCGGGTAATGGGTCTAGAACTGTTCCTGCCCGCAGAGTGCAGACACTACCACGATGCGGGTGCTTGAACGCCTGCTCGAGTTGCCAGGGACAGCGGCAGAATGACCGCCCTTCAAGCAGCGGAAAATAGTCGTCCTTTAACCAGCCATCCTGATCATCACCAGCAATATGGTGCAGCGGACCTCGTACGTTGGGCGGGTATTGAACCCGGAGCTGTCCCAGTCCGCACATCAGAGAGAAGACACTAGCGCGACGTGGATGCTTGAACGTCTGCTCGAGCTTCCAGGGATAGCGGGATGATTATATATACCGTCCCTACCAAACCGAAAGAATTGTCGTCGTTCACACAGTCAGCCAGCCTGATCACCACCAACTCCATGGTGTAGTAAACTTCGTACATTGGGCGGGTAATGGGCCCGGAGCTGTCCCTGGCCTGGCACCAGAAGGCCACTCGCAGCGCGGTGTGGGTGTTTGAACACTTGTTGGAGCTTCCAGGGACAGCAGAAGAAGAATGTCCGTCTTTCAAACGGTGGGAGAGTTGTCGTTCTTCAAACAGTCGGCCATCTTGATCACCACCAACTCCATGTTGCAGCGGACGTTGCTCATCGGTCCGGTAAAGGACCCAGAGCTATCCCTGCTCACGTGTCGGAAGGCAACCACTAGCAGTGCGATGGACATGCTTGAGCGTCTCAGCAGAAGAATTATCGTCCTTTAAAAAACGGAAGAATGGTCGTCCTTCAAGCGGTCAGCCAACCTGGTCATCATCAGCTCCATGGAGCAGCAGATCTCGTGCATCGAGCGGGTATTGGACCCAGATATGTCTATGCCCGCATCTCAGAGGGCAGGCACTAACGCGATATGGAAGCCTGAACGCCTGCTCGAGCTGCCAGGGACAGACAGTCGACCCACCTGATCACCACAAACTCCATGGTGCAGTCGACCTCGTTCATTGGGCGGGTAGTATTCCCGGAGCTGTCCCTGCCCGGTGTCGGAAAACAGCTATTAATACTAGCAACGCGATGTGGCTGTTTAAACGTCTGATCGAGGCTCCAGGGACTGTCCCGCCCCTCAATCAGTGCACACTTCGGACAGATCAGATCCCAGTTTGCGATCTATGTCTTTCAGGGCAGATATATACTTTACCTATGTGATATACATGGCCTATATATCATGTTACCGGGTGGGAGCCGTATGATCTACACGATCTAGCGCATGTTTCCTGGGTTAGACATGTACTTCACAGATCCTGTACAACATATCATGATGGCCTACGCAGGGTCTTGACGATCTAGACCGTGATCTGTCTGATGTATGAAACAGTGGAAGAGTGGTCGTCTGTCCGATGATCGGCCAACCGGATCACCACCAGCTCCATTGTGCAGCGGGCCTCGTGCATTGAGCAGCTAGTGGGCCCAGAGCTGTTCCTACCCGCGTGTCAGAAGGCAGCCACTAGCAGCGCGATGTGGGTATTTGAACGGGTGCTCGAGCTGCGATGCGTGCTACGAAAGGGATAGCATGTTTCGATAATAAAAGTTATGGGACACGTAGCATGTTTCGATAATAAAAAATCTGAATGACGGGGTTTCTCAACTGAGTATCTACCCAAGCTACCCAAAAATCGTTCGAAAACTGGCTGTGATTTTCGATATTACCTAGGCCATGGAATTGTCTATCGGATTGAACTTTTTGTTTCACAATCAGTGTCTGGGTGAGGTAGAGAGCTCCTCCTCAAGTGAGTAGCGATAGAGCTCTTTTTCAAGTGAGTAGCCTCAGACACTTCAGGTCAAGCTTCAGGTGCATCCCTACCGTACTGCTGCATATTAAAACGTACCAGGTACTCACTACTTGGTATGGCACACGCCCATTGTCTACCTATTCCTTCGTCCGAACAGCCGCCGCCACCAACACCGCTACCGCTGCTGCTGTAACATGCGTCCTGCCAATGCATGGCAGCGAAATAATGGTCGTTCTTCGAGGACGGATGTCCGGCGAGTCGGTTGACGCTGCAGACCAATGGCCACGGTGGTAGCAGGGGTACCCCCACTTTCATTCCGAGCGGCGTACCAAACACTTTGATGGCGGTAGCACAAAGCAAAGCTTTAGGGTAGTCACTCGCGCGAATGGCCCCGAGCCGCTCAAATTTAAGGTCCTGAAAGTGCCCCTCCTACCGTAGCGTCCCGGCATTATAGGGATGCGAGGGTCTATGGTCTTACGACTACAGCCATGCATTCTACTTTGTATGAGTACACCCCCCCCCCCCGCTACCGTTCCCTTGGTCTATACGGTCTCACCAAGAGGTTCAGGTGGGCCTATCCACGGGGGCCGGAGGTTTGGCACTGTCGTCGACTGCATCATGGAACATGACCGCGCCCGTAGGGAGCTTGGAGGGGACGACGCCGGGGGTCCTGACTGACCTCTTCGGCAATTTCTTGTATCCGCTGTCGTGTGAGTGTGCGTTCTTCTTTCTACCCATCGGCATTTAGCATATCCAGAGTCCGTGCCGATTCGTCACCCTATAGAAAGAGGCAAGCCCTGGGATCACAAGCTACGAAACAGGGATATACATCGCAAATACCGTCGTAAGGGGATAAGGCAATGCAATAAGGCAATGCCAAACGTACTGGAGAAGAAAAGAGAAACATACACGACAAGCCAAAGCCAGCTAACCAGGCAAAGACAGAAAGAGAAAGACAAAATGTGAAATAACTGAAACAAAAAAGACAGAAAAACGAAGGAACGCTATACGCTGGCTCGTTTTGAGCGACTTGATTGAATACGGAACTGCTTCCTGTCGTGCTTCGAAAAATATAGGCGTGCGTAGATGATCCCGGCGAGAACCCAAGTGCGATCCTACAAGGATATATACCCCGTGCGACTTCGAGTATTTTCTCACATACGGAGTATGTTGTAAGCAAAAAAATGCAGTATGTTGGTCTTTGTCATTTAGACTTTCAACGATCCTACCCTGTACAGTACAGGACACCTAATAAGAAACATAAATATTGACCCAAGCTGAGCTTCTTACTGAGGAGGGGGGGGTTCTACACTAACTTCAGCATAAAGACTCCCGAATTTCTCATGTTCCTGTAAATCTCAGCCTGCGTTTCTTTTTAGCCTATTTCTTATAAGGTGTCCTGTACTGTAGTGTGTATAGATAGATACGAATTGTCAACCGGATGAGAATACGTGGTTCTCACCGCATAAAAACAAAAGGTATAATAGCAGCCCAAGCCCCCAACACCACAGCAGCATGGCGACCACAGCCAACTTGCGACGTCCTACAACGAAACACGCCCTATGAGTTGGCGCAAGCCCGCCCGCTTCTGTAGACGCCGGGTTTGTTTGCAGAAACTGGCCACGTGCAGCCCTCGCAACCGAAGATACCGTGGTATTTGCTGCCAGACAGACACTACACAGCAGTACACAGCTTACAGACAGACTGTTACATAATGGAAGCCTGTACGCACCCGCTATGAAGCGGCATTTTGGCCTTGCAAGGCAAAAAGCGGCCTCGGTCGCTTTCGCTCCCGCGTACTGCCTCGTTACTATTAATAGTAGAGAGGCAAACGAGGCAAGAGTGCCTGGTACAAGCAGGCGCTGTGTGCGTTCGAAGAAAAATATCACACCAAAAACGAAATTCCGCCATACGGCCACCAAAACCACCACAACTCGGTTACCGCGGCCAACTCAAGACAGCGTGCGAAAAAACAACAAGCTCCACGACTTTGCGTAAACTAATGCGCTCCTGTGGACCCCGGGTTTGCGGAACTCGGCCTAGTACAGCCCTCGCCATCAGTGATCTAAGCAGCCGGCAGACACTACACAACAGACAGACAGACATACCTGGCGTACGCTGACTTCCGATTTCGCTTTTATCTTTTTTGACGGATGTACGACTTGCTTCGGCTATGATATTTTCGCGTACCACTTTTGGTTTGTTTTATTTTTTTCCTGGGAGGGGTATTCTTCCACTCCGGAGTGACTGGAGCCTGTCCTGT
>JBBMKB010096161.1:0-10795 GCA_037833945.1 Alaria marginata | reverse complement strand
TGTTGTTGTTGTTGTTGTTGTTGTTGTTGTTGTTGTTGTTGTTGTTGTTGTTGTTGTTGTAGTTGTTGTTGTTGTTGCTATTGTTGCTATTGTTGTTGTCGTTGTTGTTGTTGTTGTTGGTGGTGGTGGTGTTGTCGTTGTAGTTTTTGTTCTCACATGAATTTGTCACAGAATTAGTTAGGTTTGTGGTCACAGAACAAGATTTAGCCACTCTGGCGTGGGAGAATACCCAAACCGAACAATACCGACATAAACAATGCAAAAGTGTTACACGTATACATCAGATGAATGAAGTCACATTACCTAAATAAACCGCACAAAATCAGCGCACCGTGTACCTCTGCATCAGACACGTACAGGTAAATACGTTTCAAAACTCGCGACTGAAACCGAGCACACCACATACCGCCGAGAATAGCAAGAAGCGCACCGATTCGAGGAGAATAAAGCAAAGGAAGAAATATCTAAAAACGGCTGAGCTTAAAAACGTAAAAAATATGAAAAAGGTGTACGTGATGAAGGACGTAGGCTTGCTGACAGGAGGGGGGTAGCGATGTAGACAGAAACCACAAAACGCCTCGAAATAACAAATCGCGCGTCCAACGTAAGCCAATAACGTACAGCTACCACGTATAACACGTAGCAAGTGATATCAGGAATTCGCCAGCAGGGGGCGGAGTGTCGGATAACCTCAACCAACTAAACAGCCAGGCAGCGCTATCCATACGCATGCGTGCGGAATGCCAAAGAAATTGCAAAACAACAAAGCGAAGAAACGAAAAGCAAGCAAGAAAATACAAAGAATACAGGGGAAAATTACAGTAGCAGCAGATGCTAGGTACTGACAGAACAAGGCATTGTGCACATAGAGGGCGTGCTGAGTACCAAGGGCATTGAGGGGAGAATACAGCAAGGCGAAGAAATACGCGTGGCCTTAAGCGTGATACGTCCGGCCATGGGAAATGACACGTACATCATGATGACACCGGCCAGACACAAACTTTAGTTTCTTGAGGAAGACACCTCACCCCTCCCCCACGCGTATTGGTGTCAGTCGAATGTGGCAGGGCAGCGGCCTTGGCGTGTCGCTCTACCGTTCTATTTTTGCTCCCCGATGCACCATTTCCGCATGGATACCATAGGCCTCTCTTACACCCGTCGAAAGCACCTAGCCGGCCTTCTGTGCAGCCTTTTGCAATCAGTCGAACTTCATGTGACAGTCCGTGGTGTGTTCCTCGAGTCACACCATGCAACCCTTGGCCTGCCCCACGAAGGAGTCCCTGGCCCCAACCTGCTCCCTAAAACTCGCCCGCCGCGGCAGAAGCATCGGTCTTGTGTGTGCCTCCAATCTCGCAAGCGATATCCTCTATCTCAGTACCGTCGGCTCAATGCTCTCGGTGTCTGACTTTGGGAAAGCGTCGCCTATATATTTCATGCGTTACAGATGACTTCGCAACCTTTATACAAACGTGGTGTTCTATGGTTTGTTCCAGATTAAATTACGTTTGTCAGGAGTCCGATATTTGGTGGTCTGTAACTTCCAACGAACGGGCGGTGAGTTCAGGTCATGGTAAACAATTAGGCTTTCGGTGGTATCGACCCCCCCCGCGTGTGGGCACGTCCTTTCGCCATCAGTCTAACGTTACTGACCTGGCTCGACCACCTGCTACACGACGATTTGTATGCCCCCAGTGTACTTTCATGTGCATATCCGATCGCGAACTCCCGATCAAGTCGTGAGTTCGTTCCGATCGCCGTCAGATAAGTCCCAATACCTGGTGTGTTTTCAACGTTCTCTTGCCACAAAGACGTTTACAGGCCGCAAAAGTGGTTTATCGGATGTGAAACTTTGAATAGGTCATGCGTGTGCCGAGAACCCCCGCTGTTCGTTGATACCACTGTAGTTGCTTTTATTACCTGATGACCCTTGCACCGCGGATAAATGTGGTATCCGCGCACGCGCGGTCGTGAACGCGTGTATTTATGTGATTACACGTAGGTACAGACAGCACTCCCTCGTCAGGAGCATTTCACGCTTGCGAATACCAGCACGGGCGCGTACTCTTATCCTAATATTAATAGCAGTATTTTAACTACGTACCAGCTATATACGAAGCAGCGTGTGATCGGATCTAGGTGTGACGAAGAAGCGTACAGCTACGTTCATGGGTCAACAAGGAATTGTCGAAGAGGAATTCGCTCTTTGACACCGAGTCTTGACAGTTCGAGTGAAAAGCTCGGTAGCTTAGTCCGAAATTAACGTAACTGTTTTTGTTGGAACCGCGCAACAATGGACTCCATATCGGTATGTAAGTTATGTGGGGAACGTAGTGTTTTGATTTTAAATCTTCGAGTATGATGAAGGGTGAAATGTAGAGTGTATACGTTGCCAATGATGCAGTCGTCCCTACTGTAAACTGTAAACCCCAGCCAGCGCAATTTCGCTACCACAAGGTTGAAGTTCGTCTGCATCGTATTAGGGTATGTGTTGGAGTGACTCAGGTTTTCTGCACCAGCAGAGGGGCGTCATCACGGGTGAGCGATTACCGCCCTCAGTGCGTGCTCATCACATTTGGTGTCTGCTCTTCTACGTCTTCAACTAAAATTGACGTATGTGAAGCATCAGTCGGGGTCTACCGCCACATGGTGTGATCGTATACCTGCACATCCTTGTGTTCCTGCTTTATTTAGTTGGAGCCCGCTGGACTAGGGTTAGAGATATGACCCTGGATCGTGAACCAACCGCACAGGCCCCTGAACGTGTCTTGGAGTGCACGCGAGAGCCTTCGAGGCAGGACAAGTCCGGGACTTTGATGGATGATGTTTCGTCGCTTCCACGGCTTCGCATAGAGGCAACGTCATGCTTTCCCTTAGATGCCGTCGCCAAGACGCCATTTGTGGTCGCAGCCTCTAGTACGGCCCCGCTTGTTCAACCCTCGAAACCTCAATCTTATATATCTCGGGTACCGTTGTTCTCTCGTGAGACCTACAAAGCGAACTCCTCACGTCACAATGAAGCACCTGAACGTGGTTATGACATCCTAATCGGGTTAGGTAAGTCATTCCAGCCACCCATGATATCGCACCCGTACCGTCGCTAACGAAGATTGCTGTCAACGGGTGTTTCTTGGCATTGCTGCTCAATAAATATGATCAGTATACCACTTTTCCCCCCGATAGGGCCCGAAACGATGTGTTGTGTCAAAACCCAATCAAGTGTAACCTGAGTTTCATCATTAAGATTCCATTTTGCAGTTTCTCGGTAATATCGGCCCCAAGATGCCTTCGGAACCCCCGCAAAGTGATCGCGCAATGACCGGTAGACACCAATCAGACGACTATTGTGCCTTTCTTATACCAGTAGCTGTTATTCGGGCAACAACCACCCAATCATCATTCTACCCAAACTCAACCCAGTCACCTTTAATCGCACTATGCAGCCGATACCCTCCACCTCGGTGAACGGTCTCTAGCGCCGCCACTCCACAAGCATCGCCTCACACGTAGATATTCAACTTGCAAATACTGCAAACATGTACTACGCAGGCGCAAACCTTCCGACTGCTTTGCCCCCATCCTGCGATTCCGTGCTAAACACGTCTGAACTCACCAACCCCAGTGTCACAGCTGACTCGTCGTCACGCCTCGAATCACCGCGTTCACACATCGTCTTCCCACACCTACAGTGATTCTGTATATTTCGATCCTTCACCTCATGGTCTGCGGCTTTTGAACCGATCAGGGTCAAGTAGAGCCGACGATTATTCGTGCCCTCGTCGCATAATATTGACATACTAACTACGATGCCCTCGCTGGCTACATCATAACTGCTTTCGTTCTGCCATGTCCATCATGAATCATACACGTACATGGTAAAAACGCTCGTCGTCAACAACACTGCTGTTTACTCGGACGTGTTCCAGTTTATAGCACCTATATTTAGTCCACCGTTAAGAAACCTGTTAATATCATGGTAGCTTTTAACACCCACCCACTGTCTTTATGTCGTATCTGAAGGTGCCGTTCACGGCTATTCAACGAAGGGCACCATCGAAGGTAGCGCCATCTTTGCAAGCAACTGGGCTTATTACGGAGGTGAGGAGCGAGGTGTAACTTTCATCCTTTCGAAACATGATGACTTACTGACGACCATCCTACAGGATGATGTCGTCTTCAGTCGTGTATGACATCAAAAACATGAAGTCCACCACATCGACCTTTGAATGGGGTTGGCGTTTTTTTCTCCAAACGTGTGCTTGCATGGTGCCAACCGAATTGGCTAGTGAGGCTTGGTACAAAATATAGTACTGTTGGGTAAAAACAGAGATTTGGCTCACCAGGCCCCTTGATTGAGAAACTGCCAAACACAGCTGGAACCCCAATTGTGTTTTCGAAAGAAATTTGTTGATGCCCCTAGCCCACAATATTGTTCATCGTAAATTGCACTGGAAAACAAGCCACCCTCCCGCCCCCAGAGCGGCATGGCCTCATTGAAGCAATGAGTTACTGAAGAGACTTGGGGCGTCGTTTTAGAACCGGCTGCATATGGATCAGGGTTACGACGATAGCTCATTCATGGGCACACAGGAGCAGGATTAAAACATCAATGTTCCTACCACGTTTGGTTTAGGTGCCTTGTCGCTGAACAATCATGGTATCCGAAACGTGCTACCTCTACTGTAGCACGCGTCCAATCGTACCTAGGTGTACACATAGTGTAAATGTTTCGTACTAAGACCATTGCTAGTGACAAGCCAATGTTTAGCAAAAACTAGTATTTTCAAAAGGAGGATCCCAACCACTCGTTGCGTGATCGGTTGTCTTTAGGCCCGGCTGTTAGAATCGGCTTTTGAAACGTTTCAATTATCCGTATAAAGATGATTTCAGGCGGCGATCTTAGGAATCTTGCGCAGCAACTGCTTGAGAAACTCAACAGATCTTAGATTGGGCGCGGCGAGGATTCGTGTGCTCCACACACGTCGCTCGACGAAATGAACGACAGCGTCGTGAAATTTGAACGTGGCGAGCTAGTTTAAGGGCCCGACCCACGCTTGTTGTACGATGCTTACACCGCGGCCGGCGATGTGTAGGGGGCGCCGTCCAGTCTTTTGTTGGAAATACGTAGTTCTTGACCGATTGCCTTCGAGGTAATTTCTTTGCGACTATCTGCGGTTTTACAACCGTCGGTTTACTGCCGTCTACGATATTTTTTGTGTTGCCTATGTGGTTTTGTCTGTCACTTTTGCTACTGCCGGTGAACTATCGTCTTTCTGCAACACGTTGCTATTATACGTGTGGTCCTATCGGCTATTGTCGCGCTGTCGTCATCTCGGGTTCTCTTTATTGGGCGGGCGGCGCCAGCCGCAAAAACCTTGAATCAGGTACGTATTTTACCGCCCTGTACATAACGAGTGCTCACTTTATGTATATCCCTGGTATACCATACTACTGCTGCTGTGTTCGCTTAAAAGGTGTTGGCGAGGTTCTCGAACAACGCTCAAGTGTAAAAACCGCATTGGTTCTCCGTTGTCATCATTTTCGCTACCAGTACCTGACCTTGTAATGTGCATTGACGCTGCCCTCTTGGTATAGGATACGGTACACCCAGCTTTTGAAAAACGTACGTACATCGCAAAACGTAGTAGTTGTACGAGTATGTCTGATAGGCCTTGATGGAACTACTGTCACAACGCAGCACATCACGGCGTCATCGTCACGATGCCCCAAAGCTAGTGTCCTCGTCCTCTTGCTGATTCTGGGTCGCGTGCTGTGGTGTTTAGCTGTTGACTTATACGAGCTATATACATTGTATTGGTGGGTGTGGTCTCGAGGTGTCACATTTCTGGTATCCACAATATGTCTACCGCACATTCGACTCCGGTCGGCTGCTTGCTTGAGAATGGAATCGACGATATAGTCACCGCTGGCGGCTCTGATCCGACCGCAATAGCGCGGAAAGCACCAACGGGGGCACGAGGGCTTTGTTGATGTTGCCCCTGCCGTTTACTCGTTGTACTGTGCCATCCTGCGGCGTATGAAAAGGTGGTGTTTGTATGACTTCGAAGGCTTTTGTTCCTGAGAAAAATATAAAACAGCATCAAAGGTCAACTCTATTTTTCACCAGTACAGTGGGCATCAAGAGTAAGTAGCTATATGTGATTAGTAGATTTTGGATAATTAACCAAGTCGATTGTTGGGTGAAATGAAAGCTACTCAAATGCGGATGACCAGGGATGTTTGGTGCTACCCGATCGTAGTATGTGTTCATTATCACTGACAGGAAACAGAAACGCCGACTGAGCGTGTTCGTAAAAGTAAGGTCGATCAGCGTATACCCGGCACCGTTGGGCCAACGAACACGACTTCACCACCTCTCACTAACAGCATACGATCAACGTGTGGAGTAGCTGAAAACCCGTGGAGGCGAACGGTTTCTATTGTATAGTTGTACTCCAATAATAATTGTCGCGACTCTTAATCGTGTTGCGTCGGCATTGAATGAACGCAGCATACCACCACGTTGGGTTGTTGTTTCGGCCCCCGCTCCGCATGGGTTGATTGACACGTAGGACGTCTGTAGCGGCTAAAACCAGCGGAGAGGCAAGTGTGGGATGTGTCTGACTTGCTTTGGCTACGAATCATGTCATAGTAACTTACTGCTATGAGTAGCACACATGTTGAAAGCTGCCTTTAGTAACTTAAGAGACACCAAGTTAACCCAGGTTTGGGTTAACACAGCCACTCTGCTGAGAATACAATTCCACCGGTAAAGCCCCGCAATATGGCTATGAATAGCTGAACAACGGTGTTCTTGATAGGAAAGGGTTTGCATCCACTCGAAATCACCAGACAAAATTGCTGCTGCAATATTATCCTGCTATGCAGCCTCCGTGGCACATATATTTCTTTTACAACGAATGCTACAGCCGGACGATTGACACATGTTCCACAAATCGATTCCTGTCCCCTCGACGTTGTTGCAAGTATACCACAGTTTATCCACAATCCGTGTCCATGCTTGCATAAGCGCAGAACCGCTACGTAGAACAACCGTAAAGGGGTTTCCCCTTTTGCTTGTGTAGCAGTCGGCCCCGGAAATTGGACATCCATTCGTAGCTGTCCCCGCTGTTTGATTGTATCATACAACATACGCACACGCATACATCAACCACAATCGCACATGAAGTGGGGAGTCAATAGTCCACGGTTGTCCTGTGACTTGGAGCGCTCCCTAAGTATTATACATCAAGGAAATAGAACACACCACTCGCTACGAAGAGGTGACGCGGGGCTACGATATATACCACTATCTGGAAGTTTGTATTATGACTGACGGGGTTGTTGTCTCTTACCGAGGAAATATCCAATAAGACATAACGTACCTCCGCCGTTAAATCATACCATAGTGTTTCTTGTCTCACACCATACTATCAGGTTTTAGTATGGAACACGCGACGCCCTTGACAGCGCGCATTCTTTAACCTCTCGACGTGTCTCCCGATATTTGTCAACGACGGTAAGTTGCACTATGTTGTTTGAGGATTCAACATTGGACGATTGCAATCACCAGCCCCCCAATCCATGTATGTATAGTCGTTTCGATAGAACGCCTCAAAGGAAGCCAGTTAACACTCATTCAAGGCATCCCTTGCTTTCTGTCGTCGAAGCACACGATATAGTAGGAACACCAATTTTGTTATAGACTTGTTTATCTCTAAATACCTTCGTCATGGAGGACGTTTTCATCCGATTGGTAGGTTCAGGTTTGCTCACATATATCATTCAGGGTAGGTATATAGCTCCTAAGGTTACGAAATTAGATACATTGTCGTACACCAGACTAATACGGCATGATGCAAGTTCGTTTATCACCGACTGTGATATTGGTCGCGCACACACGATATCGGTTTAACGCGCCGTAGATTGAAACTCTCACAAACCGTTGCCCGTCCATTGCCTACAGTACGAATTAGGTAAGTTGCTGTTGAATGTATGTGTAGTTCGAGTGTTGGGTTCGATCTTTCGTCTTTGTTTTTATCTGTAGGATGGGTCGGAGTCGCAGGTACTGCTAGTTGTGGTCAGCGTGCTGTTGTTGCCTTCCCTGCATGTATGGTATCGATTGTGAGATACACATTATTCCAAAACTTCGTTAGCGATTGTGGTCCTGTAGTTTTACTGTTGCGGTCCAGCTTCTGGGCAACCTGTGGACAACAGTGTCACTTCTGTGGATCTTAATAACAGCATAGAGGACTCAGTATCCACACTGAACAAGTTCTCAGATACCCGTGCACCCCATGCTTCCAGGGCTGTCAATCTGAGGAGATCCAAGCGGAACGCAAACCTCTCGCTGCTATAAACGACAAACGTCCAACTGAACGAGCAATAACGTGGTGTACGTATACAACAAGTGATGGTTGAAATACCTTTCTACACTGGATAGAGCCTCAGTGAGGCAACCACGTTCGTCGGAAACTTTGTGGCCAACAAGGGCCACCTCAACCGTACCACGCGTCGCTGCTCGTTAACCCGTTTAAGGCCCGTTTATGTCGAGCAAGAACGATACATTTGCGACAGTGTAAACTATCCACGAAGCTGCTTCAGCAGTACGAGTATTAGAATGCGGCGCGTGTGTCGTATAACTCCTTCTGCTGCGCTTTAAACGCACCTTATACCCGGCGACCCGGGCTGCTTCATGTGACCGATTATCGAATCGTTATTTTGTTTTACCAATTTTTCCCTTCGAAGCCCTCAAAAATGTGAGCCATCTCCGACGTGTCTAGCTAGTACCAAACGGAGTTTGAGGGAGTAAATAGTTGCACAAGAAAGCATATTTTGCAGCACGAGATTTTGTTCGGGGGGACTGGAAGTCTTGAATCTAGACTCTGTACATACGTGTTATATTTAGCAAACCATACCACCGGTGACGCACGGTATCGATTCGACACCCGACTCGTGCTGCTGAATGTTATGATCTTGAGGTGTTTGTCGCGAAACCTTCCCGAATAGCAGTACATAGGACAATCGTTTGTGTATCGCTGTTGGTCTGCCGTTCATATCGTCATCGGTTCCACCACTGCAGTCGACCCTATTTGGTTGGATTACCTCAATCAAATGCATGCTTGCAATAGTTGTGTGCCGTATGTTGCTTGCCAGATATGCACAGCACATAGTTTTGGTCCCTCTGCGGCATACCAACACCTTCATTCCGGGCACGTCTGAACGACCAGTCTGAATTACGACCATTTGAGCTATAGCTACTGAGTGTAATATTGCGTCCGGCTCACGTCGAGTAGTATGGCACCGAACGGTGGCTGAGCTCTGTCGTTATCAATGCTTTCTTCAGTTACCCACCGGTATGAGATCATATGTAAAACCCGTAAATTTCAAGCCCCATTCACTTGATTCGGCATAATCCACCACCCTTGTTCCTACAGTGGTTTCAATCATATTATCTTTGGTTCCGCACTGCATAGCAGGATATATCGTAGATGGCTGTAGATCATCCTTCAAAATTCGTGCTTAGCCTTACATCAATGTAATCGTGGTAGCAACCCGTAATATATCGGCGCCACTTGTTGGAAGATGTTCGTTTTCCGAAACATATGCCTGGTTATGTGCGTGGGTACCCTAAACCTGAATACACACTTCTGCATTCCTTTTGAGGCTGCTGTTCGAATATTCACGTCCGAACCTCGCTCAACAGGTATGCGACGAACGATATTAGCGGGGTCTACATCGATTATAAAGGGATGCTTTTGTCTGTTGCATTTTAATACAACGAAAACATGCTTATCCTCCAACTAGTGGTACACCCGAAGTATGCGAGGGCCGACCGGTATAGGCGAAACCCGGTATAGCGGAGAAAAACACAAAACTGTAGTACCAAAGCAAATAACAAGGCCACATTCCACAGCCACGAAAACACTCAGTGGCACCCACGTAACAAACGACCGACCCACCCACCCATACACACCCACCCACCCACCGACCCACCCACCCGCTGACCGAGTCATCCACTCACCAACCAACTCAACCACCATATGCAACAGCAGTGCAGCAGTACGAACTATGCAAGGGCCGCGCCGGTAAAGCGGACAAAAACAAATACCAAAAAGTAACTGGGCCACGATCTACACGCTATAACCCGATGGACTGATCAGATAAGTGGACACACCATATGTGTGCCCGTATCCACGCGGAGCCCTTGCCGCAGACAAAACGAATCCTGGTACAAAACTAAAAAAAACAAGGCCGGCCACCACACACAAGGTACGAACGCAGTCAGCCACGTACCAACCCACCCACCAACAACCACTCACGAACCCACCTACCCACCCACGCACCCATCAACTGATCGACACATGCACCAGCAGTGTACAGCAGCATAACAGTACACACCATCATCACTACCGAGTAGGCTATGCGGGGGGGCGAGGACGATTTCCGTTCACAGGAGCATTTTGTCTAGAATTTGGTGTGAAAACAGGTATCTTAACAAGGTTTAGGTCGATTTCAATTATGACCGAAGTTCTGGAGATTCACTTTTTCACTTTTAGTTTGACTCTCTGCAAAACAATGTCGACTTTTTTAGTGGGGAAAATATATATCTTGAAACTAGTGTATGATATATTTATCTTGGATTTAGAATTGACAATGTTTATCTTGAACTTAGTGCGGATCTTAACGCCGGGCGAGAAAGGCCCCCGAAGACGCCGGGAACCCCTCCCTTCCAGCGGATCCGCCTCATTTAAGGGAAGGGGGTGGGGCGTCCCCGGGAGCCCACCTTCCCCCGCCC
>JBBMKB010096150.1:0-10797 GCA_037833945.1 Alaria marginata | reverse complement strand
CCCCACCCCACCCCGCCGCGCCCCGCCCCGCTCCGCCCCGCTTCGCCCCGCTTCGCCCCATCTCGCCCCGCCCAGCCCCGCCCTGCCCTGCCCCGTTGCCCCTCTTTGCGAAAAAATAGCCATGCACAAGTTCTTCGAAAGCGGAAAACTGCGGCGGAAACTGGCACCTTGCCGTATTTTCGGTCTCCGGCAACACAAAAGACGAAGTGGTAGTGACCGGCGGACAGGGCAAGGACGGGAAGGTGGCAGCCACGCAGGTGGGGCTTGACTCTCCCGCCGACTAGGCAACTTTACGGAAAGGCTGAACGGCTGGAGTGAATGAAGCAGGACGGCGAACAACTGGGTAGGGCTGGCGGGGCAATCGTGACACCCACCTCAGCGCTCCTGAATGCGACCGACGACCGAACCATCTCATTGGTCGATAGGAAGCCGGGCCAACCGTGGTAGCAAGCGCCATGATTCCAAAGCAGCAGCAGCAGCAGCAGACCTCAAAGGCGGCGGGGATTGTACGCAGACCTTAAGAAGCGGGCCTTAGATGCCTAACCGGACGCGCTCGCAGCGTGCTCCATACACCCAACAATTTAAATAGATGCTGTGTGTGTTTGCATCGCAAAGCTCAGGTGTAAGCAGGTCCTGGCCATCTAGGGCTGGGGTGTGTGTCGACGTAGTCTCGTCCGGACGCATCTGCACTACTGTCCAGCGGAAATTAGGAGACGCGTAAACGCTGAGGCAACTAATTTTGGCTGAGCTGGCTTCTCCATTTTTTGACAGCAAAACTGAAGAGTAGACTAAGATGTACGACGACGTATTATACGTGTATAATAGGCCGATTTTTAGATACTTTGCTTTCTGGATTCTTGAAGCCGGTACATGGGTTTTTTGTTGTTTGGTATGGTTATTTTTATTGTTTTGTGTTGCGTTTTCACCGTGCTTGGCATTTGCCAGGTATTTGTATTTCGGGGTGGTGGCGGTTACATTCATGCATTGAGCGGGTTTACCGCTCAAGTCAATGCACTACGAAATGGATTTTCATTTCGGGTACAGGCCTAGATAAGGTCTGACACAAACCAATTACACGGTCTCTTTTCCATTTCGGAAACAGGTCCAGATGGGGCTGGATAAAAGCCCTGCATTGGTGGTTTTCCATGTTAGGGGTAGGTCTAGAGATATAGGCCGGACATTACATATTAGGTAGTAGCCAGCATCAGCCCAGCTTTGGCGCCTCACGTCAAGCTTCGGTGGTAGCAAACAACAAGATTAAGCAAAAGAGGGTTGATGTGGAAGGTTTTTTATAAAACGTAAAAAAGACACCTCGGCTGTGAGATCGAGGATTTCGTCGAAAACTCGTTTTTTGTTCTGCAGCTGGCAGGTAGGAGATCATAGAAACAAGGGCTAGTAAGGTAGTTTGACCGAATATCTGTCGTCGATAGCGCTCTATGCGGACTTAAGGAAACCGACAGTCATGTGACTTGAGGTGGCAATGCCTGAGCCGAGCTTGACGGCATGGAGAGGTGGCTTGTTTTATTTTTTTGGCTGACAAGGCTATGCTTATTTTTCGAGATGATACGCCGACGAGAGCAGTTGGCGTGGGACCTACTACTACTACGCAGGAGGTAAATATAAGAGCGTTATCGAATGTTCTGACGGGCATTTTTACAAAGTGGAATAACCCACGGCAATGGCGTGAATCGTCCTCCGCGTGCTAACATAATGCACGACATATATATATATATATATATATGTAATCAGTTGTACATCTGCAGCGGTAGGTGCAGCTCGTACATACGAAAACGTACGCACTTACTTGCAGCGGTACCACAGTCTCTCGATCGTTCCGTATCCGCAGCTTTGAAACCTCGCCGCTAATCGGCTCGAATGTGGGTGCGAGGTTACCGTATCGACAGAGCAGGCAACTCTTACGAAGCGAAGCGCGGTTTCTTATCCATCCGCGCACAGTCTACTTTCAGTTATGCAAGCACATCTGCAGCGGTAGTCGGGCACCTTGCACCCAGTCTCTACCGCATCGATTAAAAAAACTCTTAGGAAACAGTGGGCGGTCATGACTCCGTGCACAGGCTATTCAGCTAGTCTATACATCTGCAGCGGTAGGTGCAACTTACCCCAAGGCACCGTGGTAGGTACGGCGGTAAATGGAGGTAGCAGCACGTGGAACTGTTTTGTGGTACGGTAGAGGTCCCTCTGCAGTGCCGGTCGAGTAGTGCCGGTTGCTCGCTTAAAGTGCCTGTGAAATCGCTTGGCACAGATAGGAACAACCAGTAGCGGCAATTATGCGCAGTAGTGCCGGAAACCGCTCGTATAGTGCCGGTATTTCCGGCTGGCACATACCGGCACTATAGAGAAACCAACCACTACTGCTGTAATGCAAATATGCCTAGTGACGGCCCGTCACGAAAACACCGGTCGCGGGCGTACGGCCGACGCAATCCACACCAAAACCTCATGTATGCGGTGATCACTCGAGCTACGTACGGTAGGGGGCGCAATCCCATTTTCATTCCTACCGAGTATAGTCCATTATTAGCACGAGCGACCCTATACTCCTTCTAAAAAAACTCAACTCTAACAAATTCCTAAGAGTTCACTCATTGGCTTTCCCTTTTGGGAATTGATTTTTTCGCCCTGTCTCTACGTGTCTCTACGTGTATACCATATCGATAAAATAACGACTCTTAAGAAACAGTGCGCGATTTATATCACTCCACGCACAGTCTACAACCAGCACCTCGGACAGATCACGATCTAGACCTAGATCCTATTATATCTATCGTTATGATAGACATCTAGATCTAGATCATCTAGATCCCATTATATCTATCGTTATGATATGTTGTGCAGGATCTGTGCTGTACAGATATATCCAACCCAGGAAACCTGTATGCTAGATCGTTCAGATCATCCAGCCCTCACCCGGTAACATGATCTATATGATCTATAGGCCATGCAGATCATATACACCAAGGATCTGTTTGCCCTGGAAGGAAAATATCATGAACAGGGATCTATCTGATCTGTCCAACATTTGCAACTATTATTCGATGGCAATGGCAATACATAAATACCGCGAAACTTAAAACAAAAACAAAAAACGGCTTGCAAACAAATACGGCAGAGCTGACGTATTTGAAATAATTCTACAAAATAGAGTAGGAACCCGCTCGAGAGGCCCTGAGCCGCTGAAATAGGAAGCCCTCAAAGTATTTTCCCTACCGTACCGTAGCCTTGGCATTATCACAAGCAAGCGCCCGTTATGGCATTTTTTTGTGATACTTGCCGTCCGTCACTTATCATACCGTCACTTCGTAGTCGTCTAAAACACCCATCAGACGTCTAAAATGCCCCGTCATTGGACCTCTAAAAGGCCGTCAGCAGACACCTACGACATGGCGTCAGTAGACATCTAACATGCCGAAATTTGGACACCTAAACTGCTGTCAGTAGACCTCTAAAATACCGTTATTAGGCCTCTAAAATGCCGCCATTAGATTATTAAAATACCGCCATTAGACATCTGTAATACCGTCACTGGGTATCTAAAATGTCGTCAGTATACCTCTAAAATGCCGTCATAAGACGTCTAAAATGCCGTCATAAGACATCTAAATGACCGTCATTAGATATCTAAAATGACGTCAATATACATCTATAATGCCGTCATTACAATGCCGTCAATAGACATCTAAAAGACCGACATTGGATATCTACCGTCATTAGATATAAACAGGGGAGTTTGGTGTAGGTGCGGAGGGGGATGGGTGGAATTATTTAATACTTAATGACTTGGGATTAGTGTTAACTATTTATTTATGATGTTTGGGGGAGACGATATCTAAAATACCGTCACTAGACGTCTAAAATACCGCCATTAGACGTCCAAAATGCCGTAGTTAGACATCTAAAATACAGTCAATAGACACCTAAAATGCCGTCATCGGACATCATTGGTGGTATGGGTGGCCGTACTACATATACTTCGTACTACTTCACGGCGAGGGTGGAGGACCAGGGGGCATAGGGGGTCGCTCTGCACGACTTAGCAAGGGTGTGTGTCGGGAAGGCATACGATAGGGTTACACAGGCGAGGGGAAGCAAACCAGCACTTACGCGGCCGTTTTAAACTACGTTCTGCCCGTTCTGGCTGATAGAAGAAGACTCGGGGACTTGTTGTTGTTCCCCTTACTGTTTCATCCCCCACGCCAGCATCAAGTTGCCATTTTTTGTTTTTACTTTTTTGTGGCAGCCGCGTGCTGCGTGCGACAGGTAAGGTGTCGTCTTCGCACATGAAGCTCCGTGTGTTTGACGGACCAATGCTGTTTTCGTTTTAAAGCCGAGTTCTCGAGAGAGTTTTGATGTGCTGGTGATGGTGATGGTGGTGGGCGTGATCATTTGTTTGTTTGCTGTATTGAGTTTTTGTTTCGGTTATTTCAATGCTACAATTTTGGCGATATTACTTGCCATTGCAAACACAAAGTCACAGTATATATAGCCATGACGGAACAAAACACGAACACACGCGAGGCACACGAGAGTTAGTTACGCTAGCCTAGCTTATATCGAGGTTGTGTCGTGTTCGGCCTGAAAGTCTCGGGCGCAATGCTTTCGTTTCGAAATCATCCAAGGAAGACGATCCGATTTATCTTTGGTATATCGAAAACATGAGCGCATCGCCGCTGTATACATACATAGTGATGGCGAGCCTTGGACAAGGTGCAAAAGACGTCCGACCTGAAGTATCGTCCTTATATCTAAAACATGAAAGCATCGCCGCTGTACGATGAGCATTCACGTCGAGCGTTGAACACGAGGTAAAACGTTATTTCCACTGTTCGAAAAAATCCCTCCAATGGGATATGATATTTTCTCATGATTAGGCAAGGATATGAGCGCGCGGGGTCTGTTCCCACGGCTTGGGCAGAGTTCACGAGGCACACCTCGTCATATTTTTTTCTAAATCTCATTATTGCATTTCATCTTCTGGACAAGCCGTGGTCATAGATATCGTCCCTTCTCCCCCTCCCCGGCACCTGCCTTCGTTTTTCTCGCGCCGAGGGTTCAACATCCCCTTTGCTCGTCGATTTCCATCTAGTTTTACTCACATCATAGTCTAGAACAACAGTGAGGCTACGACGAACTTATTACACAGCAGCACCCTAAAGTCTACTAATAACACCTTCTCCCCGTCCACATTCCTTCAAAAATGGTGTTGGAAAACCCTAAAACAACTGGTTTTGGTGGGTGGTGCCACAGCTACAACCAAGCATTTATTTTTGGTGGAAGCCGAAAAAGCTGAGATTAAGGGCGGCGCCTCTCTAGCTTCCTCGCGGGTCGTTGGCCGTTTACGCTACGAACATCACAACGCAAGAAGCACAGAACCATAAAACTCTACGAAGTCTCCGCAACTGCTTGCACACGCACGGGTACTTCGTGTGGGCCCTACGTACTCCGCTCCCCCCCTTCGTAATCGTATGAGTCCAATAATCGGTTCTGATGATTCCTGTGAATGTCACACACTGATGTTGTGGAACCCGCTGCGATAGAGGCCCAAACAACTCTTACGAAGGAAACCGATTCCTGTGAATGTCACACACTGATTATGTGGAACCCGCTGCGATAGGCCCAAACAACTCTTAGGAAACCGTGCGTAGTCTCCATCACCCCGCGCATAATATATGGCATACATTGATGCGGAACCCGCTACAATAGAACCGCAACTAACTATAGTCGGCTAGCACCCCCGCTCTGTAGCGGAAACGAACCAACTGCCGACTACTATTTTGCAGTGTTCGTATGATACGCACCCATTTTTTTTTAATCGTAGTCGTTTTTTTTTACTTTCTGTCTTCTGGACAACAAGCCGTTGTTACTGCAGGTGTCGACCCTTCTCCCCCCCCGGTATGTATCATATATGCTTTAATTGATGCGATGTTTCATTGTTTTATCTATTTTTTTTTTACAATCCATGTTCTGGACAAACCGAGGTCACGGGTGTCGTCCCCTCTCCCCCACGGTACGTGCCCTCATTTTAATCGCATAGAGGGTGTTTTTCCGCTGCCCGTCGATTTTCATCGAGTTTTGTTTACATTATTTCAGCTATACTCCGATAGACGAGTCAGCTGCAACAAAAAATTCCTTCCTTCCTTCCTTCCTTCCTTCCTTGCTCGTCAAAATCCGTTCCATTCCCCCGCCTTGGTCTTCTGGGGTGTATGTAGACTGGAAACCCCTCGGGAGGCATGCTTCATGCCAGCTTCTGGTTTAAGGCCTCCAGGTGCCTGTCGATGATCTCGGGCATATCTGCGACAGGGGTAGGGATAGCAGTAGGTCGACGATACGGACAGGGGTAGCAGTAGCGGGTCGCTTAGAATGAGGCAAAGAGCGATGAAGGAGGAAAAACGCGGCATGAACAGTAGTAGCGCGCACGGGGACGGGACGAGGCCGGAGGCATTCGTTTTTTCGTGGCATTCTTCGAACGTGGTTTTACCGGAATGTAACGATTTCAAAACCGCGTGCCACGTACGATAGAGGTATCATACGAGTACGACGGGGCGGGCTCCTTAAACCCAATATTCTCGGATTTTATTTTATTTTTCAATGTGAATATTTTTTACACCTACTACTGCTGCTGTAGGCCATGGGTTTGATCATCGGGTTGCACGTTCAGTTGACTCAAAACAAGTTTTTTTGTTCTGGACGACGGGGCTCCTTAACCTAAGTTTTTCGGAATTTTATTCCTTGTTCTTAAAACGTGAATACTTTTTTACACCTATATACTACTGCTGTAGGCCATGGATTTGATCTTCCGGGTTGCACGTTCAGTTGACTCAAAACAAGTTTTTGGGTGACTTACTAATAGTATAGAGCTCCTCAAGTGAGGACCCTCAGAAGGCAAATTGCCTTAGAAGGCAAATACTAATGGTGCACCTTTACCGTAGCATATGTCTCGTTCTTTAACGAAATCGTCCCCCAAACTTCTTTAACGAAATCGCCGGTTTGGAAACCAGCTCCACACACCCTATCTCCTGAAATACGGCGCCCCTCGCCACCCCGAGGTCATCGTTCGATAGACCTTTCCAAAACAAACAATATGTGAAGATTTATTTTTCGTAGCATCCTTCCTCGTGTCGGGCAACCATGAAACGTTCGTTAAAGAAATCGCTGGATTTGTCGGGGGTCTATCGTAGAACGAGTCATATGTCTCAAAAACGCAAGGCTCTCTCGGGGCATGTCTACGGTACGGCTAGGGATACTATCAGCAGCATGAGGCAACGAGCGACGAAGGAGAGGGACGAGCTTCGTATCGCAACCCTTATAGAACTGCAGCCCGGTTTTTTTCGGAGATAAAGTGCTTGGAATTGGTATGGGGTGTTTTGTTTTCGGTATTAATAGTAAAATAGTTCATCCTCTCTGAACAAAAAAATGGTTTTTTGGTGGGAAAATAGAACTGCTACCCGATGAACGATCCCACGCCCTAGGTATACAAACAAAATCATGCGAAAAAAGAACGAGTTTCCGACGATTTTGGGTTAAGGAGTCCCCGTAACACATCTCACTTGAGGAAAAGTAGACCTCTCTAAACAAAAACTGATTTTTGGGGTGAAAATAGAACTGCTATGATACCCGATGAACGGTCCCACCACCCTAGGTATACAACAAAAATCATGCGAAAAAATATCGAAATTCCGAAGATTTTGGGTTAAGGAGCCCCGTCATTCAGAAACAAAACCGTTTCAGACAAAAAAAAAAGTGCTGTACTAATACAGTCGAGGTCCCTCTATAGTGCGGGTGAAATAGTGCGGGTGCCCGGTATAGTGCGGGTGAAATCGCTTGGTACGAATGTTGCCGCCCATACGTAAACCTATATGTTTCCCAATTCTATATAGTGCGGGTGCCCGCTATAGCGCGGGTGATATCGGTTGGCACAACCCGCACTATAGAGGGACCTTGACTGTAGTAGTAATAATGTAGCACGCGTCTGCACGTCTACCGACCGTATCATGTATGTATAGCTCACCGGGCCGCTCCGTCCTCCTGTTTCCCTCGTAGTCCACGAACACCGCTCCGTCGAAAAACCAGCCTTGCGGCAAGGGGTCATGCCTGTGCTTTTCCGTCAGCTCTTCCAGTTCCGATGCTGATAAGTCGCTCCTGGCCAAAAAAGACATTATGTATTTCATTGACGACGACGGGGTGCGGTTGAGATGCAGCGGACAGGGAGCAGTTCGTGGTCACAGCGGCCGAGGTGCAGCAGGGGCCCCTCAGTAAGGCGGTGGTGTGCCAGAGCAGTATGGCCGGCCTTATTGGGGGAAGCCGCCTTATTCATTCCAGGTTGTGAGTGCAATCTCCCAGTCGCGCCGGGCGACGTTGACCGCCTTATATCGGGATACCGCCCTACTCAGACCACCTTATTGGGGGGCCCCTCCTTGTGGTATACTCCAGGAAACAAACCCATGAATTCGAAGCTGTCATCTATATGCAAGAAAGTACGCACAAGGAGCGCAAGTCCGCCTCACAAGTGGTTCTTAGTAGGATGCAGCTCACGCTTCATGCGACTCTCCAAACACCTCATGGCGCTTCGCGTTTGGTGCACGCGATGTCTGCCTGGTCGGTGAAAACCCGACGTGCTCCGTGCCGGCATTGTATATAGAGATACGAAAATCTATGGTCATACGTCTACGGCTATGCACGAAAGGAGTAAACCCCCCCACACACACACACAGACTGGGTACTTCTCGGTCATGTAATCACCTCGATGCGACGTGAAAAAGGTCAAAGTTGGCCAAAATCGGCCAAAATCGGCCAAACATAAAAAAAAAAATGGGGCACTTTTAGCCCGATGTTACGTAAGAAATATGTACTAGTATTAATAGTATTAATAGCCCTCTCATAAGAAAGAGCCCCTTAAGAAAATCAGCCTAAAACTTAAGTAGAAATAAGAAAGTCGACGGCTGTTATACTGAAGTTAGTGTAGGACAGACCCTTTCTCAAATAAGAAAGCCAGCCTAAAACCAACATCTCGGTTTCTTATCAGCGGGCCGGTACTGTACATAACTCCGATATTTTTTGCTTTCCTCCATCAGCCTCTCCTTAAACTTCTCTTTCCAGCGATAACGACTATGTCACTGTCAACGCCGCTCGCTGTGATGGGGTGGTACGATCTGCATCCCATATAGACGACTTTACTTCTGGCAGCACAGAGGCATGAAACAACAAAAGCGCGGCCGGAGTATCACGCAGCTTGCAAAAGATGAGTATCGACTATTAATTTGATCGAACTCACAGCTGACGTATTTGAAGTATTTTTATAAAACACCTAAAAAAACGCGGCCGGAGTATCACGCAGCTTGCAAAGATGAGCTGAGTATCGACTATTATATTAATTTGATCGAACTCACAGCTGACGTATTTGAAATATTTTTTATAAAAAACAATAAACACACCACTTCCCCCACCTTTTCCGGAGGTGTTGAACAGCGGACGCGGAAGGAGTACACGCCACCTCTAAAATGCGCCCGATAGCATCCGCCTCCGCCCCGCTGCGCGCCCGGACGACTAACTCGCCGCCAGCGTCCTCAGTCTCTTCGTTGAAAAGGCCCATGTTCAGCCCGATGACGGTTACAAGTTGCGGCGTAGCCTGCAGGACGAACCGGCACATAAAAGGATTTCGTGCCCGCAGTTTTCTGATTGGTCAAAAAAAATTGAGGCTGGAAAATTGATTGGTGGAAAATCCTTGGTCAACATTTATTTGTCGTCATCCGGAATCATGACAGGTTTTCTTCGACTTTTCTTTTCTGGGAATGTTTCGTAGGAGCGATTGGTTGTAGAAGCTCATGCTGCCTGCCTGCCTGCCTGCCTGCCTGCCTGCGCAATGTAGAGCTTTGTTAATACTGCCAACACAAAATATCTTGACTGTGACATACCGCAAATGAATGATAGCTTTTGTTCGACTTTCTGGGAATGTTTAGGAGCGATCGATTGTAGAAGCTCATGCTGCCTGCCTGCCTGCCTGCCTGCCTGCCTGCGCATTGTAGAGCTCTATTTAATACTGCCGACACAACATATCTTGACTGTGACTATTAATAAAAGGTCTACCTGGTGTGGATATTATACTGCTGTACAACCGACATTTTTGTTATTGTTGTTGGGTATACAGCACTATCTACCTACTAGCCACAAGCGACTGGGGGTGGTCTTTTACGGGGGAACGTAGTTAATAGGACCTACGGTAAACACAAAAGCCTATATATTCCTCTATTGTTACTACCAATATTTGGTCCTATTAACTACGTTCCCCCGTCATAGTGGATACTGCTATAAAACCAGCATGCACCCCAACCATAGCGTGCCCCAGAGCGTGTGGCAGAAGTGCCCCACCCCCAAAAACGCCATTTTCCACCCGTCTTCCGCACGAGCAGATGGCTCCTTGATTTTAAACACGCACCCCATTCGAGATGGGGTTGGGTGGGGGGGTGGGGGGGCGTACTCATTTGTTGCTTGCCTTAGCCACTTGACCATTGACCACGTATCCCTTTCAAGATGATTCCTTGGCTTTAAACACGCACCCCGTTCGATATGGGGTTGGGTGGGGGGGGGGGGAGGGGTACACAAAGAACTCGCAGAAAACCTAATTATTGGCTAGGATAAGAGAAGGGCGGGAAAAGCGGAAAATAAAGCGGGTATCCTAGAAGGGAATTGATTCACCTCCAAAAGTCCCATTTTCCACGCGTGTTCCGCACGAACAGTACGTTCTTTGGTGCTAAACACGCATACCGTTCGAGATAGAGGGGT
>JBBMKB010096139.1:0-10797 GCA_037833945.1 Alaria marginata | reverse complement strand
CAGGCTCTTCCTGGCCGGTTGATAATGTCACAAATCTCTTGTTTTTGGTCGATATATACGGGCCTCAAAAGGGTTAAGACCGTTTTTAGTCTTACCCGAGATTAAGACCGTTTTTAGTCTTATCCGAGATTAATAACGTTTTTAGTATTATTCGAGATTAAGACCAACGCGGTCTTAAAACCGAAAATACGCCCGAAACGACAAATCTGAGTCTACGTCGTATTATCGTAGATGTGGGCCCATCGAGCAGCTTCCTCGTTTAATATTGTACCGGTATGTCTTTGTTTGTTTGCGAAAACGCTTTGTCTTTCGTTTGATATTGTATAATATGATAAATGGTTTACGACTTGCCGTCGTCATCGACGCGCGCGTTTCGCGCAAAGGTTTAGAGACATTGGTAAACGAATAGCATCACGGAGGGATCCAAGACCTTTACTTCTGGGGATAATTTAGACACCGCTAGCTTCGTGATGAGTTCTCCGTTTCGCTCGTACCCCCGTCAGGTAATTTCGCGACTGAAACGATTGCTGTAACGGTCCTCTTCGTAGTCCAGGGTAGAACTGCCTGCCACCTTTTTTGTACGTGCTCGTTTCGTACTTTTTTTGTGTGATCTGGAGCCGTTTTGTTTTTTCAGTTGAAACTTTTGTGGATCTACAGTAGGTTATACCAGGAATTTATTATTTATTGCGCTTTTCTTGTGCAGAATGAAGCCAAATAGAGTAATTTTTGCCTCCGGCGGCGGCGGGCCCTCCGGGGGCGCCTCCAGCGAGGCCCCCTCGGCCGGGGGGGGCTTTTTTGGCTCGCTTCGCTCGCCTGACTCTAGTGGGCGTCGCCAACTTACGACTAATTATTAGTCGTGAAATGCTGCCGACTCATAGCCCTAATAACCATGTGTTCATCAAGCTATAGTATTTGTAGTGATTCCATGCCAGATTGAGCTACGTACACAAAATAGTTGAAGAATCCAATCCATATCATGTATCATGTACTGTACACAAGAATGCCACAAAAAAAAAAAAAAATCCGTTAGTTCTAAGTTTCAGCTTGCGGTGTCCACATAAATGTACGCAACGGACGACTAGCCCGTGCTTCGTCAGCAACCATTCGTTCGTCACTACTGACTGGCAGCTGGCGCAGCTGTGACGTGACAGCTGTGCCAGCAAACGTACGTAGAGCAAGCTTACATCCTTCCTTTCGAAATTCGACAAGCGGACAATAATGTTATATTTAGTTTTGTTTTATTTTTTTCCCTGGGGTATTCTTCCACTCCAGAATGACCGGAGTAGTCTGTCCTGTGACCACGGACTTGATTATGCGAGTTAGCGTGAGAACAACAACAACATTAGACTATTAACAGTCCTAAAAACAATGGTTGACTGGGTTGAAGTTAGGGTTAGTTTTATTCGTATCGTTGAGCGACCCTCAACCATAGCGCCGAATAAGTTGGCAAAAGGTAAAAGGTGCCCTCTCCTAAAAATACCGGTTTCCTACGACATACCTGGTACATATCCTCAGCGAAATCATGTTCAATTTCCAATGGGGATTTTGTTTAAATCCTGCACGAAGAAGACGATTGATTATTAATAGCGAAGTGCCCGATCAAGGCGGCGGCAGGCAGCAAGTAGTGGGAGGAGTTCGGGAACGAGCCGATGACGAAAAGGATTTGTAATCGATCGGACAACGAGTAAGAAATGAAGTATGGGATAATAGACAGCCCTTGTCAGTACAAAGAGTATATATGACGGCATTTTTGGCCTAGGACTATCATACCGCCATGCATGATATGAGGACACCCCCCCCCCCCTCCCCCCCCCTCATGGCCGGTCTCCTGCATATGCTTACGACGAGTTCCTGACTTCAACCCGCCAAAAATAAGAAATGGCGAACCCTCTCGAGATCACCGAAGCCTGCTTTTGGCGCGTGCTACTTTAGACTAGGTATTACTTACTATTAGTATAGCACTTTTTGGTCTTTTTGTTTCCTGAATGACGGGGCTCCTTAACCCAAAATTGTCGGAATGTCATTAATGTTTAGCAGCATGTTTTTTTCGTATACCTAAGCCATGGGTTTTTTCATCGGGCACGTTTCGTTTACTATTACGGGGGACCATAGTAAATAGGACCTACGGTACACACAAACAACTATATATTTCCCAATTTTTGCTACCAATATTTGGTCCTATTTACTACCAGGGTAGTAAATAGGAATTTACTACCAGGGTAGTAAATAAATAGGACCTATTTACTAGTAAATATGACCTATTTACTAGTAAATAGGACCTACGGTACACACAAACACCTATATATTTTCCAATTTTTGCTACCAATATTTGGTCCTATTTAGTAAATAGGACCTACGGTACACACAAACACCTATATATTTCCCAATTTTTGCTACCAATATTTGGTCCTATTTACTATGGTCCCCCGTACTAAAAATCACTTTTGGGGTGAAGAGCCTCAGAGAAGAAAAAAAAAAGGGTGCACCTCTACTGTACATATAATACGAGTAGCACGTGTCTTTTATCTATTCACAGGTTTTCTGTGCGGTGGCTGCAAACTATTACGGGGGACCACAGTAAATAGGACCTACGGTATACACAAAAACCTATATATTTACCTATTTTTACTAGCAAGATTTGGTCCTATTTACTATGGTCCCCCGTAATATTAAGAGTCACATCACAGTAGCGGAGCACTAAACCAAAAATCGCAGCAGCACAGCGGAGCAACAACAAACGCGAAACCAAACCATCACAGGGGTTTTATATTACCAATCCGATCGCGCGTGTTATGGGGTGTACATGTCCTCATGAAAGATATACCGGTAGATCGGCGGCTCCCCTTAGTGCCAGCTAGTATATAGTTATACTACAGTAGCCATTTTAGGCCAGATTCCAGATTCTTCCTCCTGCCTTTATTTTGGGCGCCCTGTACAACAACAATCGACCTCCATCCACGAAAGTACACAAGTTGATGACAGTTACAAGTACAAGGTTCCCCTTCGGACGAAGGGTGACGCAAGGCTGACGGTTTTGCACCTCCGCGTGCGTTCGCCCAAACCCTTACGGTGGTGGTGGTTCTGCATGGAGCTATGATATAATATACAGCGATGTAAACGTAAATAATTCGGGTACATCGGAAATGAGGTATTTCGGGGGACCATAGTAAACAAGAGCTACGGTATACCCAAAAATCTATATAATTCCCTATTTTTACGAACAATATTTGGTCCTTTTTACTATGGTCCCCCGCAATAGTAACGATCCATAGAATATGATCATATTGATGGCTATTTCTAGTCTACCTGACACTGCACATACATACAAGTTGACCGAAGCTGCGACTTTCTTCGTGTAGCCGGCCTAGAAGCATCCGGGTGCGACGGAAAAAAAGAAAAAAAAAAATGCAGTCATTGTGCTCAGCACATTTGATGCGTACAGCAGTCCACTGCTGTTACTGCTGCTGTAGCCAGTACAAAAAACAATCTACGCGGTACAAAAAAATACCAGGGAGTAAATGAAAACTTGAGCAAAAACACTCAAAGCAGTCTACAGCAGTAGACTATGATAGTAGAGGGTGTTTGCGCTCTAAGAAAATGTTTCAAGTGGGTGTCCGTCGGTACTGTAATTTGCGCAAAGACTTGATTTTTATCCGTGTGGCGTTTGCCACATTTTGCAAAATTGAAATATTTTCACACATTCTCGAAAAATACACCGATGTGTGCGGCCGGTGGCCGGTCATGTGCAATACCTTACCGGCACATTTTGAGGTACGGTGTATGTACTGTTGCCGCTGGCGTGTGTAGTGGGGGGGGTGGGAGAGAGTACACCTCGCGCTGCAGCGACAACTCGAGAGGCGCCACACCCCGACCGCCGCACAACAACGCAGCAAAGCAGAGCAAACCCCCTCGCGGCCTGCGGTTGGTCCAGCAGCAACAGCAGCAGCGGCAGCTTCTTCTGTATGATACGCACAAACAGAGCACCGGTACTTGAAATGACATGATACAACACACTCGCGCGTGTTTCATTCGGCCGTACCACACAGCATTCATTGCGAAACACAACCCCAAGTTTGCAGAAACACGCAGCCAGCCGGAGAAAGAAATAACAACAGAAGCACGCCGCCACCGCCGTACCGCTACTGCTGCTGCTGCTGCTGCTGCTGCTACTGCTGTGCTGCTGCTGCTGCTACTGCTGTGCTGCCTGTTGTCGAGTTGTTCTCCCGTGTCTTCTCTGCTTTGTGTTCCAAAAATGTGCGAAATCACCATACCATGGAATGACGTACACCTGACGTTTTGAGAAGCTGGAAAAAAACAATGCCGCCCCACCAGCAGCTGAAACGCTTGCAACCTTCAGCCGAAAAAGAGCGAATGGCTCAACAGCAGTAACATTTTTGACAGTCTATACAGCCCAAAAGGCGAAAGTTTTAACGACCACATGAAAAAACCCCGTAACGATATTTATCCTGCTGCGTGAGTTCCTAGCGACAGCTATACGGTACAGTAGTGGTCCCGCGATAGTGCCGGTATATGCCAGACGAAAATACCGGCACTATACCGGCAACCGGCACTACTCCGCACACTGCCCCTATAGATTATTGCCATATGTGCCAAGTGGCTTTACCGGCACTACTGCGGCCACCGGCACTACTGCGGCCACCGGCACTACTCAACCGGCACCACTGAGGGACCCCTACTGTGCTATCTTACATATCTATTCATAGAATATTTGGTTGGGATGCCTCTCACTAAGGCCTCCGCCGGTGGAACTCCGCCCCTAAAACAAAACACAAACAAAACGCCACCTTGTCAGTTGTGACCTTACCTTGGTATCGTGGTCAGGAGCGTCAGGGTCGATTTCTGCCAAGTAAGGCGCGAGGCGATAAAGAGGGGCGAGGGGGGGGGGCGCGGGGGGGGGGGGGAGCTCACCCTTCAGATACGGAAAACACCTTTGAATTGTTGCAATGTGTATTTCAAGTGACTCGGACACATCAAAGCAACGCCACCATCGACCGTTGGAGGAGAGAGAAACAGAAACACGGAACAAGTGAAGGAAACCCAAGAAACAACATCAACATTCCAAACATCACTACCGCCTCCGCTCGAAACCAACACGGACGCCAACAAAAATAGCAGACATTTAAGCAAGCGAAGTGGGGTACCCAATTTAAGAGACCCTCGGAAACAGGCCAGTGATACCGCTCTTATCTCCGTGCCGCCTGTATCTCAGATTGGTAGGGCTGTGAGTTGGCTGGAGTTCCCGGCTAATTATTAGTTGGCCGGCGAAGTCAGCCAACCAACTGACTTTAGTCGATTAGTTGGCTGGCTACGCTTCCCTGTGTTTCGGTTAACCGATCAAAACCGGCCGAGAAAACCCGGTTAAACGGGTTGTTCGTATTGGAGAAAAACGCCTCCTATCCGGTCTTCGATTTTTCAACAATGCTACCAGCGTGCACCGGGTCAGAGTACGGCATGCGAGCAGCATGCTAATACTTTTCGTGCTTACACCTCGGACAGATCAGATCATCAGATCCCTGTTCATGATCTGTGTCTCTCAGGGCAGACAGATCCCTGGTATGTATGATCTGTATGGCGTATAGATCATGTTGTCCGGTGGGAGCCGAATGATCTGCATGACCTAGCACATGTTGTCCGGTTGTTTGTTTGTGTTGTTTGTTTGTTTGTCTGTCTGTCTGTCTGTCTGTTTGTTTGCAGCTCCAATTCATTATACGACCTTTAACCCTACCCCGCCGCCCCCATCACCCGTTTAGGCCTAGCATAATTTCGTGCAGTAGCTCTTACTCATTTATACAATCTAAAACTACGGCAACCCCCCCTCCCTTAGCGGTACGACTATACATATATGGTACACTTGAGGGTTTCACAGCCGTTAGATTTTGTCCCCCTCAAAACGGGTTTTATAGTTTCCGCGCACAGAATGATTTCGTAGCATCACCCTGTTGACCCTGGTACTATTAACTATTAATAGCTACACTAAGGGAAGCCGCCGACCTATATACCCCCCGGCTGGCGAGCTCACGTATGTATTCACTAACTACGTGTAGTACATACGTGGTTGCCGTATATAGTATATACCTTATTTGATTTGCGTAGATCGGACGTACTTTCATCCTTTTGTACCGCTGTGTGATGTGTGGGTTGCCTTTACGTCCATGCTGGCGAGTCTACGCAATAAATTAATACGCACCTGGCATCATACGTATTATCTTCCTTGCTTCTATACGTATGTATATCGCGTCCCTGTTGCGCTAAAAATAATTAATTAACTCTATTTCTAGTATAAAATAATTAATTCACTCTATTTCTATGATAGTATAAATAATTAAAAAATGTTTCGTCAACCATTCCAAAAACGTCTAAGGCGGGTTATTCATTTAAGAGCATCCATAAAAAAGGAAACGGAGTTAAGAGCGGTGAAATCGGCTTGTCACGCCTTGTGATTCCTATACTAAAGAGTCCTTCATCGAATATGAGTTGGAATATTATACCTTATTATTTGGACTGCGAATAATAGGCCGCCGGCCAAGTTGATGGCGTTGCCCGCTTTCCCATATTAACCAAAGCCAGCCAGCCATGTAAGGTTTTATTTATCTCGTTTTCTTTTTCGGTCTGTCTTCTTTTTTCTTTTTTTTATTTCTTCCTTGATCGTTCCTGCTCTTCGCATTGGACCAATTTTTTGGTTTCCTTGGTGGCAAGCCTTAGCGAATAAGTCATGCCGAACTCGGGTTTTAAGGCATGCGCCGTAAAGGGCGCCGGAGGCAAAACAAAACCGGGTAAGGCACGCTTTAAGGAATTTGTCTTAACTGCCTTTTTATGCCTTAAATACCTTATATCTGGTTTAGGCAAAAATACCTTAAACAATGCCTTCTACAGCCTTTTCTTGCCCTAGCGTGCGTTTGATACGTAAAGAAGTAGAAACATAGGCTAGGTACGGTATATGCATCACATATGACGAGAGTCGGGCACGATTGGACTGCAAAAACAACAGCACAGAGTAGTAGGATGAAATGTGCTTGTCAGAGTAGCAGCAGTGACATACTGGTAGCATTGTACTAGGAACATCACAATCCAACGACACAGCTTACAGTTTCATAGATACCTCGGCACAGCTCAACATACATGAACCGCAGTGCGGATGCGTGCATGCACCGGCGCAAAGGGACATGAACAACAGCAGCACAACAACAGCGGACTGTACGCGTTCAGCTTACCGCCGTGCTGTGGTCGAGGGTAAGATATTCGTAGGTTTTGAAATCTTCGTAGTATCAATCGTTCTCTCCACTCAACTCCAGCAAAACCAAGTTTGTTTGTACTCGTATTATATGATACTGATCCTACAATGACTCGGTTTCCTCCGGTTTCCCCAGGCGTGACGGTCACGGGGAAAACGCCAAACCCGGACGCAATAAACAACAGGAAGCAAAAGAGACAAACAAATCGAAATGTTTACTGGGATGAATGAACTGTCTCGAGCGTCAAAAGACGACAGACTCCCTCCTCCCGCCGCTCCCCTCTCCACTACTGGCAACGCGATGGGATCGGGAGCATCCTTCCTGGTGGACGCGTTCTACGATAGAGGTAGCACTTTTGGGTTATTTTGTTTCTGAAAAACGGTGCTCCTTGACACAAAATTGTCGGAATTTCATTTTAGTTTTGCAATACGACCGTTTTGTATACCTAGGCCATGAGATAGTCCATCGGGTTGCCCTTTCAATTTTCGCGAAATCGGTTTTTTGGGGTGGGGACAAGACCTCCTCATGTCAGGAGCCTTGGAAAAAAAAAGGTGTTATTAATAGTATAGTAGCATGTGTCGGTGCCGCGCCGAACTCGACGGTGGTTGTGGCGCAACATGGCCGTCAGCTCGAACAGGTCCTTCAAGATACAGTTGTCTGGTGCGCGCCAAACACGTTCTTCACCGAGAACACGCTTTCCATCATCATCGCCGATGATGGCTGAAACAGTCACAGCTTGCGGACCAGATCGAACCACAAGGGAAGCTGACCCTTGTAGCTTATTATTAATAGCCGGAAGTCCCTGTTGGAGATGGAGTAGCTGGGCATGCAGAGCTCAGTCTCTGCAGAAGGCTGACCCGAGCCACCTGTGTTGCTTTGCCCACAAAAAAACATGCCTGGCTGTGTACCGGCACACACGCGGAAGTGTGGTCAATTTCGACAAGGTCTTCGAGTCGGACCTCGGCCGTGAAAATGGACTAATCGGGCGGCGCAATTGCCTCGACCGAAGCTGCCATTTGCTTCAAGCTACGGTGACACCGGATGTATCTAACTCTAGGAGGGCCAAGCGCCAACCAGCTACAGCATAGACTCTACCTTGACTTGATTGAGTTTCCAGCGTCGTGTGTCACTCAGAGGCTTCAGTGGGGAGCACGGTAACTATGAAGAGTGCCTCAAAAGGCCTTGTGTGGGGCTGATTTTGACCAAACCCCGGTTTCAACAAAATTCGCGTTATTTGATTGTACTTGTAGGAAGTTCGTACATATCTAACGGCGTTATTTTGGTGCACAATACGTGCCTTATAGCCCCTTTTCGAGCGCAGGTACGTTGCCTTACGGGAGTAAGGCGCGTAAAGCACCAAACATTATTGTCTAAGGCAAGCCTCTGCTGAGAAAGGGCTCCAAGGCATTATTTAAGGCAGGACATATTCGCCAGGGCTTACTTGGTGGCATGCGGTGTAGTGCGTTCAGCTGCGACCCTTGAAACTTATGTACCAGTACGGGCCTGATACGTACAATATGTACGCTGACTTCTGATTCCACTTTTATATTTATATTGTATTTTGAAGGATGTACGACTTGCTTCGGCTACGTATGATATATACGTGCATCACTTTTGGCTTGTTTTTATTTTGTTTTTCCCCCAAGGTATTATTTGCAATCCAGAATGACTGGAGCCTGTCCTGTGACCACGGACTTGATTAAGCGAGTTAATGTGAGAACAACAACAACAACAACAACAACAACAACAATATTCCATGAGGACACATATATACACACCCCGTAAAACGCGCGATCGGAGTATCACACACAGCTTGCAAAGATGAGCTTCGACCAAATTTTCGATCTCACAGCTGCAGCAGTGTATTTTTATTTTTTGAAAACATATCATGACGGAAATAGGATCTATTAATAGATGATCTACAGTAGATCGTCATCCGCCCGACGTGTGGCAGCTTGGCCATCCATCTCTTACAAAACCGATTCTGCATTCGAAAATGAACGTTTTCGGGTCTCATTTTCGGTTTGAGACCCTTATAGACCCGAAACTGGTGTTTTTTCAGGCTTCCATTTTCGAATATCGTTTTTGGGACGGCCGCCAGCCGAAAATGGGGGTCCAGTTTCGGATAAAATCGTACCCGAAACTGCGTCCGGATTTGGGTTTCCATATGTCGTGGGAGGCAACAAGCGTCGTAACAAGCCGAACACAGCAGCAGTAGTACCAAGACACGCCAAAAAGAAAAGAGGCATTCACTGCTGAGCAAGCAAAACGTATCATAGGTATACTCGTGCTGCTGCTGCTGCTGTGTCGCGCTAGACACTCGCACACACGTCGAGCATCGCCACGAGCCGATGGAATCGGACAGTGATGGTGACGACTAAGAGAGCCTTGCCACTTTTGCCGAATGCAAACACACACTACTAGTAATATTATTATTGTCGTCGAGGACGAGGACAGCCGCCGTCTGCGACATGTCGTTGGTGTTGATGGTGTTGATGGTGTTGATGCACGAGATCGACGAGGGCAAAGGGGGGAAGCAGCCCTCCTCGTGCAAAGCGCACACGGCGTGTTTCCCCTCGCCCCACCTACTAAGCCTCATCCTCTACGTGCTCTGAGATGCTCTGGTGTGGCGAACTCGTACAACTACGTAGTCAAGTGATCGCCGTTGTTGATTATTTCGTGATAACTCTGTCCAAAAACAATCTGTAAAATCAGGTTTCATTGCAAGGGTTGTCGATCCGATTCTGCCCCCGTCTGGTTCTGCGACCCGAAAAATCATCTCATTTTCGGATTCGGATACGCTATTAGACTATAAGAGATGGGGTAAGCACGCAATCGTCGCTTTTTAGAGCGCTACACCTGGGTTCCATACGTCTACACCAATGAAAGCGTATCAGAATCTGTGAAAGTTTCCCCCCCCCCCCCCGACCTCCACGAGACCTACTTTTATATACATGAACGGGAAAAAATGTACCGAGATGACACAAAAACAAAACAAAAAAAAAGTGACATTTAGCAGATCTGCAGTCCTTCCATCCTTGCACGGAAAAAAAATGTACCGGGATGACACTAAAAAAAAAAAGAAGTGGCATAAGCAGATCTGCAGTCCCCTTCCATCCTTGCACGTATTATGTGGTAATCTCCTACTGCTGCTGTGCTCACGTGGCGCTGTCGTGGTCACGTGGCGCTGTCGTATGCCACGCCACGCCGCGCGGAGGGGAGAAGAAGGAAGGGCAAGCCCAAGGGGGAGGTGGACGGACAAAAAAAAAAACAAGAGACAAGAAAAAACGGTTTCCCAAACCTGCACCGGCACACGTGCACAGCGCTATTAATAAAAGTCGGTACTGGTCGGTACTGTATGCACATACCAAGGGTGTATTTAGTACTTAGTACCCTGGTATGTTTGGAAGGTAGACTATACAAAAAACGTCAAGACTATTAAAACTATGTTTGTAAGGGGGGCAATGCTAGTTAACCCCTTTAGAACCCCGAACCCCGTCCCTATACTATTATCAAGTAAATGTGTCCCCAAAACGGGTTTCCA
>JBBMKB010096128.1:0-10798 GCA_037833945.1 Alaria marginata | reverse complement strand
GTCAGTCTGAAACGAAGTCGAACATCGAAGAGGCCTGAGCGCTGTGATCGAGTCCTCATATTTTGATATATATCTATCTCGGTCCTCAGAGAGTTTTCTTTTGTCTAACACTTCTTCGTCTGATCGCCAATAAGAGGTCTTAACGACGCCACGCTTCATCGTGTACGAAGGTGTGATACTTTAGCACGTGAACACGTTGTTGTTTTTGTCGTTCTTGGTATCGTGTTGTGGATATATACGTTACTTTCACCTCGCATTGCAAGCTGCTGTAAGTACTATAATTCAGCTGTTTCTTGGGGCGAGGGCCCGCGTCCACTTTTTATTCAATATATCACGTACATCATAACTACCAGGTGTAATAGATGCATCATCACCGAAAACCACGGAGAAAATAACCCAATCAAAGCATCATCGTAAAATCACACGCTAAACTAATAACAAGCCGTGTCGTAAAATCACACGCTAGACTAATAACAAGCCGTGACGTCTAATCGTAAAGGCAAAAAACATATAATAAGCACGCAAGAACTGCAGTAGTTGTATATCGGGTATGCAAGTTTATAGCTTTCAAGGTCGCCAAGAGGTACTATGTGCAACACCACCAGGTACCGGGTATAACGCCAAAATTCCTTCATCACCCGTATGTTGCTACCAGGTTACGTGCGCTCACCTGCATGTACCAAGTGTATATAGCTATCGACGTTACTTGCCATAGCAAGTAAGAATAATAAGCATGCCGTTAACAGCGAGAGCACTCAGAGCCCTTTCTCACCGTTTGATTCCTCGATTCAGTACGGGCTCTCACACGCCTTTCCGCCAATTTAATTTCCGGTTCAGTACGTAGAGAGCTTTATTTTTTCCACACGCCGTTCCGCGATTTTTTCGTAGCTCAAGAGCCCTTCTCACCGTTCGGTTCAATACGGACTCTCTCACACGCCGTTCCGCGAATTGCATCCGGTCTACCACAGAGCTTTATTATTCCACACGCCGCTCGGCAATTGCTTTATATATAAGTATATAATACGTGTACCAGGCCGTGAAATACGTCGGATATATTAAACTCGTACTACTGCTTACTGCTGTTCTACTTCGAGTACCTAGTAGTGTGCGACGATCTACGTTATTATTCTGGCGCAGCAGCATTGATTCTAGCCGCACGGAAATGCTTGAGACACAGGACGTCGAGCTATCATTTTTATATTATGCTTGCCCTCCGACAATATGCAGTCGAGCTATTCCATGTCACGTGTACGAGGGCGTGACAATATCTGGGATATAGTTTACTCGTACTGCTGCTAGCTGCTGTTCTACTACGAGTGCCTATTGGTGTGCGACGGTCTACGGTATCAGCCTGGTGCAGCAGCAGTGATTCTAGCCGCGCGGAAATGCTTGAGACACAGGACTTCGAGCCACTATTATTATAGTATTTTATGATGCTTGCCTTCCGACAATGTGCAGTCGAGCTATTCTATGTCTGCATCTTGCACTCTCTGTTCGAGAGGGTGGCATATTTATTTACCTATTAATAGTGTGATATGTTAAGAGTGAGGTGCATGTCGTGTTGGTCGTCGAGCATTGTATTACTCTATTGCTGGTGGGTATAATTAGGTTGCTGATTATACATATACCCGCTCGTGAATAGCAGCATAGTTGGTCGCTGTATGTTCAAAAACACCCCTGCGCCTACTGCTGTTTGTTGCAATTATTATACGGGCAGCTAATAATTAAGAAAAAAAGTATAACATCAGCCGTCGACGTATAGTCAACTAACTGAGGGTTTATAATATCATGCTGCTATCATGCCGGTGGGTTGATGAGTTTTTGGGCGGGACAGTGGTTTTACTCAATATTGGCTCGGGTTTTTTTGGTCGTTGTTGGGGGTGCTTTATGGTATTATACAGACGTTATGGTGCGACAATGGGATTGGGTTGTTAGGATTTACGCTTTCTTCACGTATGCGGTACTTGGGTCTGACGCGTGGTGCCGGTAACTCTCAGTTTTATATGCGGTTATTTCAGTCGCTGTTAGTTATTGGTGTGGGAATGCCCGTGAATTGTTGCGTTTTGGGGATGGCGGTTCTGGCATGTCTACTCTCATTATTTCGTTGTTTGAGATTGCTCTCTGTCGGAATGGTGGGCGATGTCATGGCAATTTGTTCGATTCTGGCGCCTGATCGCGGTGATGTTTATTTAGTCTAGGGTGGGCTACCTTCGGTCGCTGTTGTAAGTGTGCTATGTTCCATGCAGGCCATATGCCAGTGTTCAGTTCTGCGCGGTGAGTGTACCACGCCGCCAATAATATCAAGCTACGACTCTTTTTTGTCGTCGACAAATAACAATGCGGGCATTTCCAAGGTTTTGGACTCGCTCTATTGAGCGGGCGGCGTCAGCCGCAAAAAACTTGTACAATTACATATTTCCGTGTTCCTTACATGTCATGCGTCATGAACTTACAGTTTGTGACCCTCAAGACTACAACGGTGGCGCGACGTAGAGTCTTGCCGACACAACGAAAAAATCACCGTATCTGTGTTGGAGGTACGACCTCGGTTTTAGGGTTAAGTCCCGTACGTATGTAAAAAAATATCTGCTTCTCCTGAAGTATGCACAGGTGTTATGTGTCATGTGTTTCGTATATATTTTTAAGCGGGGCGGCGTCAGCAGCATCGCCCGATCGGCGAGGATAGCTAGCTGTTAGCTATCGCTGCACTGATGTAACTTATCTATGGGAGATTATCTAGGTTGCGTCCCTTTGAAGCCAAATGTCGTATCTACCTTGCACCACTAACATTACGTTGCTTTGGAGACACCACTAACAATATACTGCCTCTGAGACACATGAAGGCATTTTAACCCCATAGCGAATACAGGACCAATCCTTTATGCCGGATTGTAGCATTTATTTATTGTTCTACGGATACTCGCCACTTTACACCTTTTAATGCTCCCTATAACAGTCAAGTATTTAGGGGAACACAGCACTGTTTCCACAGCCTCTACTACGTATGGTCAGACACTTCACCCAAGCTTGGGCTGGGGCCGGGCCTCTAAGTACAACCTGTTTGTTGCATTGTTCACGTCATTCTTCATCTCGGGAAGGGAGGCTCCAACGTTTTCGTTTTGACATGCACTTTGTTGTCCCTGCCAGGATAACGTGCCAAGTTTGTGATTGTGGTATGGACATGATATATAGCCAATCCTGGGGGTCGGTCAACGCGCGCCTTGCCGGTTTGTCTCGAGCGTATTGTCCCCCGTGCCACTATCCAGTATGCATCACGGCACAAACAATAATATGTTAACTATATATGAACTTCTGTTTCTCTAAACCCGTGTTGGAGGTGCCGGCCTGGGCGTGCTTCCAGCGGTCGATAGGGGACTGTACCGTGGCGATCTAAAATAAGCTATATAATGCACGTTGCAGGTTTCTCGGCTCTACGGTAATTACCTGCGAGGTATACCCGACGGCAATACTGCGTTAATTTGTGTAGACGTCTGGAGAGCGACGTGTTGTTCGACAAAGCGGTGCAGGAAAACGATCCGTACCAACCCGGAGGTGTTCCATGCCCCTTGAAGCAGTTCAGGTAAGCTCTAGATCAAGCACAGCAGCTGCGACGGTTTAACCTACGGTGGTACCACATACTGCAAGCAATCTAGGTTAGGAATTCGTCAGGTCCCCCCTCTTGCATCAAATCTTTGACTCACCAGTACACAGTTGGTTGCCTTGAACATTGATAAAGTTCTGCTGGACGAGTCAAACATTATAACACATCTCTCTCGAGCGAACACTCCTTGCGAGAGGTGGACAACGTGCGTGAAACTGCTTATATATTGCGTAATAGTGTGAAGCTTGGCTTCTAAGTCGTACAGCGTGTCAAGAAATTACCGATATCAATGCAACACGTTACTGTCTATCCTGCGCCACCTAGTATTGTCTACGAGGTACATTTATTAGTTCACGGTTGTCTCTTACCCGTAAACTCTCAACTTGTCTGTCACTTTCTTCTCAACGAAACCCATGACCGGTATATTGTACTCAGTGAGGCCTGTCCGACACACCTATGCTCCCGATGTGAACAAGACTTGGTCGAAGGGTAGTCAAGTAAATCATGAATCGAAGAACGTAGATATCTTCCGAGGAAAGTGCTAACCACCAAGCACTAGCCACCGATATAGAGTAGCTGACGGCCCCACACATGGCACGCCCGCCAGGCGGATCCGTTCGACAGCGTCGTTACTCAAAATGATCAGATAGTGGGGTGACTACAACTTAAAGCGCCGTCTCAAGGTGTTGCTCTCCAGGCTGGATCCAGGGATCGAACTACGGCTGATTCTTTTGATAAGCAGTGAATCCTGAAACGACCGTTTGGTGTAGATGAATTGTTGCATTAAGCGTTTGTGAGATAGGAGGAGGAAATATTCCTTTATCGTCTCCGCTTGCCTTAGAATGAAACATATTTAACTCGAGCGGTATGCCATTTAGAAATTGCAGACAAGGTAAGGCCTTTACCACACGAGTGCTTTTGTACCCAGCTATTACTACTAATTAGCCCGTAAATCGGCTTGTCATCGAAAGGTGCCCCTTTTTCCACCTCGTCAAGTTGTGTTCTGATGCGCCATCTCCGCGCTCAGTCGCATTCAGACTACAACGTTCCTCCCTTCGCCCCTATCCGTCACCTTGATAACTCTTTTGTCAGCTATTAAACCGCAGATACTCGCGGTGGGCCTCAGACTGTTTAAAACGGCTTCCCACCGTCCTTCTCACGCATACAATTACTCGTCGCCACGCTGCTACTGTTGTTATTGTTGTCGTTGTTTTTGCTGCTGCTGCTGCTGCTGCTGCGCAGGCTGTCGATCTCGTCCAGCGAACCTACCTTCTTATGCAGACCATGGCTTCCCCGCCGCTCAACCCTGCCGAAAAGCAACCGCGTCAACAGCTGGAAAGGTCAGTTTCACATTCACGCGGTACAAAAACTAATGTTTATCAATCATATTGTACATAGAAACCCTTGTACCGTGTGTTGTCTCTTTAAACGAGTAAACCTGTATTGGCGTTGTGGAGCTCATACGTTCTTACTTGTATTCCCCCCTGGTCGCGTCTACTTTCTGGAAGCTCGTGAAGAAACGTGACAAAGCTGTAGTTGATTTTTTCGGTTGCCCCGACGGCAAACAGGCCATGGCTCAACATCTAACGTTTGGCAGTTCCTTGTCGTAGGACTTGTCAAACTCCGGCGCCGATTGTTACATGTTTCGCTCTGCTCTGCTGTATTTTTTGGTGGTATGGGGCGAGTCATTTGTAGGTACGGGCGTTGGCCAGGGCTGCGTCTTCCTACCATATGTGTGCTGCGTAGTGTGGCCTGGTCGAGATTTGGTTAACTAAAACCTTTGCTCCCGACGTGCACCGACTATTCCATGTTCAGGAACGAGACGGCCGCGCCGGGAGCCCAAGTTGATGAGAAACAGGCTTCTACGGTGCATTTTTCGCTTTCTACTAACCGAGATGTCATGACCTTGCTGGCGGAGCTGCTGTCTAATCAGCATGCGTCTTTCGCTGGTGTATCGAAAGAGTGGAAGAGTGCTTGGGGGAGTCTCCCAAAAACAACGCAAGCCATAATGGCTGACATCTTTTCGGGCCAGCTGCAGCACAGCTTCGATATCGGCCTCCCGAAGACGCCCGTATTATGCGAACGTATCGCCGAACACTGCGGCGTTGACATTTTACAGTGCGCCCACTCGAACGGATGCGGCTTAACCTATCCAACTCTGTTTATGGCTGCCGCTCGGGGAAAACTCGATATGATCAAGTGGGCACTCAACGAGAACTGGGATTGGCGAAAGTTGATTTATCGTGCAGCTGCAGCGGGAGGCAGCTTCCACATTTTGCAGTGGGCACACGCTAACAACTTCCCTTGGGGTTCAGGTACCTGCAGTGAGGCCGCTGGTTCGGGGAACCTCAGTATCCTGCAGTGGGCACGTTCCAAAAACTGTCCTTGGGATTATGACACATGTTCGAAAGCAGCTGCTGGTGGACACCTGGGCGTTATTCAGTGGGCTCGAACCAATGGTTGCCCCTGGGCCCCCTCTACGTGCGACGCGGCTGCTGGTTCAGGGCACCTGGACATACTAAAGTGGGCACGTGGCGAGAACTGTGCTTGGACTGAACAAACTTGCTCTGCGGCTGCTGGGAGCGGACACTTACACATTCTTCAGTGGGCTCGTGCTCACGGCTGCCCATGGGACAGCTGCACCTGCAGCCAAGCCGCCGGCTCAGGGCATCTCGATATTCTGCAGTGGGCGCGTTCACAAAACTGTTCCTGGGATGCTCAAACGTGCTCGCTAGCCGCTAGGGGTGGACACCTGCACGTTCTTCAGTGGGCACGAGCTTACGGATGTCCTTGGGACGGTCAAACATGCGACGGTGCAGCCCAGGGAGGTCATCTAGAGGTGCTTCAGTGGGCGAGGGCTAATGGCGCGGATTGGGGCCACATAATGACCTTCCTGGCTGCAGAGGGCGGCCACCTGGAGATGCTTCAGTGGTTGAGAGCCGAAGGGTGCCCGTGGTCGGTGTTTTCATATTACGGAGCTGCTTGAAATGCGCACACGAGCACGCTGATTTGGTTGCTAGCGAACGGATGCCCCTGGACCGGGGCCGCTAGCCATTCAGCTGCTCGATGCGGGCATCTCCAAGTTCTCAAGTGGATTGTGGCCGAAAAACTCGATTGGGACCGCACTATGATATGCGACGCGGCTGCTGAGAGAGGGCACCTGGACATACTTCAGTGGGCGCGTGCTAACAACTGCCCGTGGGATGCCTCAATCTGTACAAAAGCGGCTGATTCGGGTCACTTGGAGTTGTTGAAATGGGCACGGTATAACGGCTGCCCCTGGGACGAGCAGACGTGCGTCGGTGCTGTTAGGTCACGCCGGATGGATGTATTGAAGTGGGCACGAGCCCAAGGCTGCCCCTGGAACGAATACACGACCAAAGCGGCAGCCTTTCAAGGACACCTTGGCCTTCTCAAGTGGGCGCGGGCACAGGGGTGCCCATTGAATTGTGAAACGTGCTGGGCAGCTGCAAGGAACTGTCATTTGGAAATGTTGAAGTGGGCACGCTGTAACGGATGCCCCTGGGACGAATCCACGTGCATGGCTGCAGCCCGAAAAGGCCGGCTGGATATACTGCAGTGGGCACGATCGCAAGGCTGCCCGTGGGATGCCCGTACGTCTAACGGAGCTCTCTCTAAAGGTCATTCAGAGTTGCTGGAATGGGCCCGAGCCAACGGTTGCCCGTAGAGCTGACACACAAGTATTCCACTGGGGGTGCAATCGGATATCTCGCCGAGTTTTATGTTGCCCCTATGTTATTTGATAGGTCATTCTGTGATGCCATGATAAATCAATGACGTCGGCAAGACGAAACAGGCGAGCGATTTCATGAAGTACAGTGTATGGTAAAGCTGTTTGCGACGCGGTTTGGTGGTAAGGGCATCGTCTCCATATTTTGGTATCTGGGGGTGAAGCAATTGTCTAGATAGTATCTGACTTTACGCTAGTGCTCTCTTTTTCGGTAGTTACTTCTAGGGGTGGTGCCAAAGATAGTTGAGATATGCTTGTCTATGCCTCTCGCACCGTCTACTGACCTAGGTTAATTCCTGTAAGTGTAGTCGGTGTACTTTTTATATTTGTAACCTCCCGAGTTGCGCCAGAAAACGGGGGCTAGAATTGCTACACAAGCAGTTTGAACTGGATCTAACGCCCAGCTTGTTGGCGGCACGATCGATCGCACAGCTGACTACCATGTGGTTGCATTATTGGTGGAGAAGGCCCGTCAGCAGACTAAAAAAACAGACTTTCTCAAGTGTCTGATGAACGAGTAAGATAAAAAGAAGATGCTCTCGCGCCGGGTTCACGCCAAGTCATCAACAGCTCGTAGAAAGAGTTTGGTTTCGATGGGTGTTGTCTGTGGTCGTTTTTGCCTTATCTGATTATGAGCAAATTCCCAGCTGCAAGCGGTATCGAAAGTCTATAGCACACCCGCTCTTCTAGTCATGCATAAGGGGACAGGCGCCACCCGCACTAAAAACATACTATAAGTGTTAAGTGCGTCAACTTCGTTCCCGGACAGACTGTTTACACAACCAAAGTTGCGCCTGTTTCACGTGGTTGCTTGCTGAGCACACTGTCGAGTTACATCTTTCGCATCTGCCGCTCTCGCATCTCCCGCTGACGACAATAATAAACAATGGCGTACACACCCGGCAGCGGCCTGTGGCAAGCCTCAACTTGTGGGCTCCCCGGACTTTGAGTTTTGGTTCAAGGGTTGTGTCTTTATTTAGAAACGACATAGGCTTACAACTATCCAAAACGAGTACGCCAGTCAGCAAGTGCGCTAAGCCTAGTTGTACGTGTCAGTCTGCACAAGGTGTAAGGAGTTCTTTCCTTTCCTGGTCGTTTGCTGGTGCGTAAGATAATGCTACTGGCATATCCTGTGCTGCCGTCATAACAATTACGACCGGTAAAAAGCTGACAGCTTCTATAGTAGGTAGCAAAGAAGGTCTCGACATATCACGACGACGAAGTCGTGAGAGGCAGCGATTAGATCAACGCCTTCTGACGGGGCCTGCGAACCGATAAAATCAAGCACTATCGCCGTCTAGCATGAAGCAGGTAGCGAATAGCCCCAAACACCCGTTAAGCATAGACGTCGTTGTTTTTTCAGTTATCACGAATACCAAATCATATGAGCAAGCCCGTTGTCAGAGGACAGGCTCCAGTCATTCTAGACTGTAAGAATTCTACACGGAAAAACAAAAACAAAAAAAAACAGGGGCTCACAGGGATTTGGATCCCATACACCCCACCTCCAGAACAAAACTAAACCACGACAAAACTTTTTAGCATTGTTTTTGTCTTTTTAGTTTGTTTGTTTTTACAGTGCCAAAGAGGCGTTTTCAAGCATTGTTTCACGTATATCTGGTGTATCATACCTGGTCGTGAGGGGTGGTGTTCTGATTAATTGGCTACTTTGTTGGGTGCTGTACCTTCCTGCAGTAAACGGGCATGGATGCATGCTTGCATACCTTATATGCACCCGCAGTTAAGCATGGTTTTGCCGTTCTTCGGCCCAGCCAGGCGTTCCATCATTTCTTACGTGAGTGTCCGAAGAGTCAGGCGTGTCCGTGTTTTTGTTCACGATTTCCCCAACGGTGGCGTACACGACTAGCATATACAGGAGCAGAGGTAGGCAGGGCACGAGTCAATGACACTAGGCGTGATCAGCGGTTGGTGTCCTTGTTGGATAGTCGTTTGGCATTCGAAGATATGTATGTTCTATCGATCTATTCGCATACGAAGGAAACTGCTTTTTTATGTGCCCAAGCTTGGCGACATGTAATAAGAAAAGAAGGCACTTGACACCCCACGCCGCATATAAATCAGGTTAATTAGTTTCATCATGTTGTCCATCCTTCAGCGCGAGAGTTTGCCACTGGTCCAATACCTTTTTATGCTACACGACATACTCCACTAGATCACTCTATCTAACAGACCGAAGCCTTTTCTTCGTAGTGGTATAGAAGGCCTTGTACCAAGGATGGGGGGGGGGGGTGGCTCTTAACTGTCCCCTGTTTGAAAGTTTGTAACAACTCCAGCTCCTCCTTCTGCAGTGGGTGTTTTCCTTCGGCACTACAGCCTCCATCATCCATCTTCTCCTCCACCTGTTCGTCCTCTCCGACGTTTCCACCAACCACCTTTCCATCCACTCTATCCTCCACCTTTTCTTCCTCTGTATTCAACCCCACTTGTTCTCTGTCTTCCACCATTTCATCACCTTGCTGCACCCCTTCTGTCGATCCAGCAGACAGGTCGGCCGCTCGGCCCTCCTTGGCCTGCGACTGCTACTGCTGTCGTTGCTGTCGCCTAAGCAGCTGCTGCTGTCCAGCGCCTTCGTCACCAGCGCCAAACAAATCCATCAGCTCCGGCCCACACTTGGCCTTGCTGGGATCGTATTCTTGCTGCTGCGGCGGCTTTTCCTTTCTCTCATCTCCTCATTTCTCGCTCTCTTTCTTCTCGCTCTCTCTTTTCTTGCTCTCTCTTCGCTCATCATCCAGTTTCCTACTGGATTTTTCCTCTCCCTTGAACTGCTGTGACTGCTGTGACGGCAGTGGTGACACCAGCAGTGCCTGTGACGGTACCGCTGACGGCTGAGGCGGCAGTAGTGGTGCCGGTGACGGCCCAGACGGTACCGTTGGCAGCCCTGACGTCGGTGACGGTACCGGTGGCGACGGCTCACACCACGCCTCTTGGTACTGGTGCCTCCACCTGGGATGTATAGGGTGCACCTCCTCTTGCCTCTGTTTGATGATCAGCTGAGCTCAATAAATCCGATGATCCAACTTGTTGACTCGGGCTCTTTCCCTCGTCAACACCACAACCCTTCCGGTCCGCGCCGCCCAAGCTGCTTCATGGTTCCCGATGTGGCGTATCAGAAGAAGTATCTCGGAGTACAGCTTGTCAAGAGCCCCCATAGGCTGCACTGTCTTCCACCTCTCCTCGTCCATGACACTGTCATATTCCGCAGTCTCCATCCCAGCCTGCTCCCCCCAATCCATACTTGCTGGACTGGAAGCTGTCCCAGCCAGCAAAGCCCTAGCATTCAGGAGGATCGAAAGCCTTCGAAATATATCGTGTTAGATAAGCCCGATGGTGTCCAGGTGGGGCTCGCTTAATGCGGTAGGCGGAGCTCGGTTTCCCGAGTATCACAGAGTAGTAACCAATATGTATTATATTATAGAGTCCCGAGG